>BJKM01001562.1:0-26332 GCA_015082035.1 Chaenogobius annularis | reverse complement strand
CAAAAATGTCCCCTGTGTGTGAGCAGGACATCAACGGGGCATGGCAGACTCTGGAGGGGGCGGAGAAAGGATACGAGGAGTGGCTGCTAAATGAGATCCGCCGCCTGGAACGGCTTGACCATCTCGCTGAGAAATTTCGGCAAAAGCAGCCATCCACGAGTCCTGGACTAACGGTAAGACCAAAGCAAGCGCCCCCTTTACCCGACCTTTACCCGACCTTTACCCGACCTTTACCCGACCTTTACCCGACCTTTACCCGACCTTTACCCGACCTTTACTAATCGGGCTGACCTAGCAGGTGCCAGTCTGTTCTGTGTAGCTCTGAGTGCCTGTCTGAGGTTGTCCTCTTTGAACATGATTGGGAGGAGGATTGGGCGAAGTGTCTCACACTTTGGTACGTGAACGCAGCAGATGGCACGAGGCTGCTTTAGACTTCTGTGGCACGGCACATGAAACGCACGTGTGACAGCAAACGGCACGTGCACATGCAGCTCTTTGGTTTGTCAAGGACATGACTGCTAAATTTACCAGCCCGAACCGAGCCCGACCTGAGCCCGAACCCATCTGGTCCATAGGGGTTGTGCAAATATCTTCAACTCGACTGGACTTTCTCCCCTGCTTTTCTCCACCACCCTCATCAAGCTCATCTCAGACAGGGATGAGTCTGCCTACAGGAGGGAGGTGGAGCCCCCCCCCGTCATGACAGACTCCCCCATCACCACCGTGAACTCCTTCGCTTCTTCGGCACCACCATCACCAGGACCTCAAGTGGGAGCCCACCATCAGCTCCCTCATCAAGAAGGCCCAGCAGAGGATGTACTTCCTGCTGCAGCTGAGGAAAGCCAAGCTGCCAGTGCAGATGATGTGCAGTTCTACACGGCCATCATTGAGTCCATCCTCACCTCCTCCATCACGCGTGGTACGCTGGAGCCACAGCCAGGGACAAACAGAGACTACAGCGCCCTCTGCTGGAGCCACAGCCAGGGACAAACAGAGACTACAGCGCCCTCTGCTGTAGCCACAGCCAGGGAAAACGGATACTACAGCGCCCTCTGCTGGAGCCACAGCCAGGGACAAACGGATACTACAGCGCCCTCTGCTGGAGCCACTGCCAGGGACAAACAGAAACTACAGCGCCCTCTGCTGGAGCCACAGCCAGGGACAAACAGAGACTACAGCGCATTGTGCGTTCTGCTGAGAAGGTGATCGGCTGCAGACTTCCATCTCTGCAGGACCTGTAGTCTCCAGGGCTCTGGACGAGCAGGTCGGATCACAGCTGACCCTTCTCACCCTGGACATGTTGAACCCTCAGGCAGGAGGCATCCCTCCAGGCAGGAGGCCACTCCCCTCAGCAGGAGGCCATCCCTCAGGCAGGAGGCCACGGTCCATCCGGACCAGAACAGTTTCTTTCCTCTGCCGTTGGACTCATTCACTTCTAAACACCAGCCACTTTAATAACTCTGTCAGTGACACTTCTTTCACATCTCCTTTGTTTACAGCTTTTTTAATTGATGTTTTTTTAAGATTTTTGCCGAAGGCAGGAAAGGATAGTCTGAAATGGGATGAGAGACAGGGGAGGACACGCAGTAAACTGTCGGAGTTGGGATTCGAACAAAGTGAGACTGGGTGCTGCTTTCAGCCCAACATTTGGGTTTATGAGATACACTTGATGCAGACAGTGCAGTGGTCTAACTGTTCACAAACTGCTGCTTTACAAAACACGAAATTGATGAATTGCGGAGAGGGAGGAGGAGGAGGAGGAGGAGGAGGAGGAGGAGGAGGAGGGAGGAGGAGAGGAGGAGGAGGAGGAGGAGGAGGAGGAGGAGGAGGAGGAGGAGGAGGAGGAGGAATTATGAAGCACAACACACAGACGTTCCCTCAGAGTGGTTCACAATCAGGTCCATGACATCAGCATAGAAAGTGATATCGCCCCCTGGTGGAATACACATTTAAAAGAGTGAAACCCTTTCCATTAACTTTGAACAGAAATGTATCACCATGTGACCACAACCCAACACACATGCCTCACGCTGGTGTGCTCCATCCTCTGTACTGTTCATGTCTCTGTGTTTTGCATCTTCCTGAGGAGCACCTCTGCTTCTCCTGGTGTTCTGAGCACGTGTGTTTACTTCAAAAGTCACCAGAAGAGTCGCGGGGAAAGAGAATCCATGTCTCAGTTTTCTCTTCCTGAGCTCCTCACAGATGTGGTGGAGCTTTTGCCGTTGTTGGCGAACCTCGTATGGAATATCTGGAGCGAAGAAGACACGCTTGTCTTTGTACTGGAGGTCTCCTTTAACCCCTGCAGCCTTCAGGACGCGTTCCTTCACACGGTTGTTAGAGAAGCCTCATAAACAGGCCTCGTGGATTATCAGCTGCTGGTCTTGGTTTGCCCAGGTGATGTGCTCTTTCAATTGTGATGGGAGGGACTGAAACTCCTGAGGTAAGAAGGATAACAATAAATAAGACATTTTGTAAATTAGAATATGAAGAATATAGGACAGATGGACATCTGGAGGAAGATTAACCCATGGGCACGCCAGTATAACCCATTTTTCAACTCTACATACACTCTATTCCAGACTACTTTTTTGTTCTCAATAAAGACAGATCTAAAATCACAGAAGCAGATTTAGGCACAATAGACCTAAGTTATCATACTCATATCTACATTTCTGTGGAATTGGAGGAAAGATGAAAAAAACACTTTGGAGGTTCAATTCCAGCCTGCTTAAGACCCTTTGTTTCGTCAACATTTTATCTGGAGGAAAATGATACTGGGAAATTTCTCCGCCCATTCTTTGGGATGCTTCCAAAGCAGTCTTGAGAGGAGAAAATTATAGCTATAGCCTCCGAAAAAAAGAAATTCAAGGAAAATTAAAATTGTTTGAGGTAAATCATGCCAAGAAATGCTACAAGACTTTAAAAAGATAAGAGGAGAAATAAATGATCTGACTTAACAGGAAATAGTTAAGAAAATGCTCTTTACCAAACAAAGATATTATGAGAGTGGATCAAAGTTTTTCTAAATTACTTTCTTGGAGACTTAAAAAAACAACAAGCTGAAAGAACAATTTTTAAAATACGAGACGGACAAAATTGATATAATCTTAACTAAACGAGACCAAAATCAATCAGCAGTTGAATCCTTTTATCAAAACTTTATCAAATTCCAGAATATGATGATGTAAATTCCTTTCTGGAATCCCTCAATTTGACTGTCATGTCAGAAGAGCAAAATAAAATTAGATGCTGAAATAACAGTTTTGGAAATTCAAGGTGCAATCAAAAAGATTAAAGAACAATTAATCTCCAGGGAGCGATGGGTTAATCTCAAACACATTTTCAATTGATGATTTGATTATAAAGAAAATTAAAATCAATGGTCATCTGACAGGTCCGCTGACTCTGGAAAGGGGGGTGTGGCAGGGCTGTGCCTGGTCTCTCCTCTTGTTTGCTTTGTATTTGGAACCATTGGCCCAATTTATTAGACAATCAAAAACAATTAATGGTGTTACAAGTGACGGGACGGAACATAAAATCGCCTGCTGCAGATGATGTTCTACTGTATTGGACCAAACCAGAAATGCCCATTCCCAATGTGATGCATTTTCTTCAAGAAGTTGGTCCAATGGATACAAATTAAATGTACAAAAAAATAAAATTCTTCCTTTAAAAAGACTTACCCATTTAAATGGGAAACGGAATCTTTGATATTTAGGTGTGGTCCTCCATAGAGACCCCGAACAACAATTCCGGTGAAAAATGGACTCTGATCCATATTTAAGTATAAATCAGAGGAAGGAAACTACAAGAACGTTTTGCCCAGATTTCTCTGTTCCAGACTCTCCAAATTTCCACCCCTAACCTGTTTGATGAGTGGAATAAAACCTCTCAATATTTTTATGGCAAGGAAAAAACCCAGAATCTGATTCCAAACATTGATTTATAATCATCAAAAGCAAAAGGAGGCGGGGTTTACCTTGTTTCAGCTCAGAGCCTTGCTGCGCCGGTGTGACCCAGAATATGAAGCTCAATGGAAAAATATTGAGAGTAATGTTCCTGTGGGGGTTCCTGTGCAGGCCTTACTGGCAGATGACAGACGGTTGAGTCATTTGGGGGAGGTGGAGAACCCCTGGGTGAGAACTGTTCTTACAACATGGAAGGAGCTGATCAAAACATCCAAACTAAACAAAGATGTTAAAATCTTAAATTGGTTGGCTTATGATCAAACACAGACTCAAGCACAGACTCAAGATTTAAAGTCTGGACAACAAAAGGTTGATTCTTATCTAAATTATACAAATCAACAATCTGGGCCCTCACTCTACTGATTACATTAAGGGTAAATGGGAAAGAGAGGGTCACTTTGTTCTGGCTGATGAAGAGTGGGAAAGTATATGTACATCTCAGTGGAAAACCACAAAATCACATGTTTGGATTCTGTTGGAAAAATGTGTCTCGCTTCTTTCTAACCCATGTCAAAGTGCCCATTACTCACAGGGAAGTGCAGACTGTTGGAGAGGATGTGGCAGCAGGAGGCAAACCACTATCATGTGTTTTGGGATTGTCCTGTTGTTCACAAGTTTTGGACTGAGATCAACAGACATTGACATTGACAGACTGTGGACTAAATGGGACGTTTGCTTTGGGTTTGGTGTGCCGTGAGTTCTCTTTTCTTCAGTTGGATGTCTACTCATGTTTAATCATTTTAAAAAAGAAAATACGATATCAACGTTTCCTTTATTTTTTGCAAATATTTGTCAAATTTCCCCTCACGGTAATCGTGACTCTAAAATTCTATATCATGACATCCCTAGTTCCAGTATTTCCCCAACCTTTTGGTCTGGGAAATACAGTGCCCAGTCCTAGTACCTCAGCATTAAAATGTTTAAAACCATAAAACATTCAAGTATAAATATCTCGTTTTCAAGTCGGGGCATGTGCTTCAATGTGATGTTTTAAGACTAAAGACCAGAAGAAACCTGCTCATTGAACACCTCTCGTAAACGCTATAGGTAAAGAGGCCATGCTGACGCAGAAAGACTATGAGACGGCCAATCTGTCGGAAGTCAAAGCTCTGCTGCGGAAGCACAAGGCCTTTGAGAGTGAGCTGACGGCGCATCAGGACCGCGTGGAGCAGATCGCGCCATCGCGCAGGAGCTCAAGTGAGTGCTGGGGCAGGGTGGGGCAGGTGGGGCCAGGGTGCTGGGTGGGGCGGTGCCGGGGGGGGTGTCCGGGGTGGTGGGGTGGTGCCAGGGGGTCCAGGGTGGTGCCAGGGTGGTCCAGGGTGGGCCAGGTGCTGCGCTGTGGTCCAGGGTGGTCCCAGGGTGGCAGGGTGGTGCGGGGTGGTCCCAGGTGGGGTGCCAGGTGGGTCCCGGGTGTGCCGGGGTGGTGCCAGGGTGGTGCCGGGTGTGGCTGGTGCAGGGTGGTGCAGGGTGGTGGTGGTGCCAGGGTGGTGCCAGGGTGGTGCCAGGGTGCTGCGCTGTGTGGTGCGGCGTGGTGCCAGGGTGTGCGCTGTGGTGGTGCCTGGGTGCTGCGCTGTGGTGCTGCTGCTTGTGGTGCTGCGGTGGTGCAGGGTGGTGCGCTGTGGTGCTGGTGCTGCGTGTGGTGCTGCGCTGTGGTGGTGCCGGTGCTGCGCTGTGGTGCTGCGCTGGTGCCTGTGGTGCCAGGGGCTGCGCTGTTGGTGCCAGGTGCTGCGCTCTGCAGGGTGCTGCGCTCTGGGTGCCTGCCGCTCTGGTGCCGCGCTCTGGTGCTGCGCTCTGGTGCTGCGCTGTGGTGCCAGGGTGGTGCCAGGGTGCTGTGGTGCTGGTTCCACTATGTCAGCGTAGACACATGCATGTTTTCATGTATGTTTTTGCAGTGACTTGGACTACTACGACTCTCCCAGTGTGAACGCGCGCTGCCAGAGCATCTGTGAACAGTGGGACATGCTGGGGGCCCTCACTGGGAGCCGCAGGGAGGCCCTGGAGGTCAGTGTCGCACTCACAACTTTGAATTTTGTACAGATGCGCACATGTCTCTGCACTTTCTTTTTTTGCATATAATGATGATTATTGTATATAATATCCTGCGTAGCTGATCTCTTCATCTAGCACAGAAATGGTAAATACATTCGACTTTTCAGCCTGGGACCATGACCATAATGCCAACAGGAGGGTCCTAACCAAGTCTATGTAACAGAAATAACTCAAATATAACACTGACACGCCCCCTGACATAAACCTTGTTGGTAAAGTGGGCAGATACTCTAACCCACTTGTTGGAAGTGCAATTCCAGCTCCCACTGATAAACACAGTTGTGTCCTTGGGCAAGACACCTAACCGATCTCGCCCTTTGGTTCCTTTATGTTGATCACTTTTTGAGTGCCTTTAAAGTGGAAAAGTGCTCTTTTACGGTAGGGTATTTCTATTGTTTCCTCTGCACACAGTTGCACTCTGGGACTAGCCATTGCATTGTGGACAACACGTGTAGGATTTAAGGCAGTCAATGTTCATCTTTATATCCAAAAGGGCACCATCTGAAGCTTGTTCAGCAAAACATTAATACCTACTCTGTGTCATTTTCTGAAAGGGGAGTACTCTATTATAACTCTAAAAAGATCAGGAAAAGGGTCTATAAACCAGAATGATTTTGAATGGTTTAATGACCAAAAATATCAATGAAATTCGTTACAAATTTGGTTACACAGGCTATGCCTGGGCTCAACTCAGTTGAGAATCAGTTTCATCCACTCTCAGGTCTTATGTCTCCAAGGGAAGGCTCGGATGTGGAGCTATTTGGGTCTGTCTGTGGTACTGATCCATGTGCATTAGAAGATTTTTGACGAGTCCAAGGTCCGTTAACTTGTGCATTCTTCACTGATGAAGATGTCCGCTTCAGCCAGTGTTGGTAAGCACCCTGCTGGGGGAGGGGCCCCTGGGGTCAACAACCTGGTGTGTCGTCGTAAATGTTCCAATCAAGAGCCTAAGAAAGAGAGCGAGCATGGCGCTCGGTGGTCTTTTTATTCTGACTTTGGAGCTGTGGCCTAGAGTGGGGAGTGACTTAAACTCTCAGTCAAACTTATTCCTAATTTGGACAAATTTAACTTAAACCAGCAAAATGATAACCATAACAGAATGATGTAACCATAACAAAATACTGCAACAATGTCAATGAACACGCATCATGAGCATCATGAGCATCATGCGCTGTTAACGAGGAAGTCCATTAAATATGACATGTGAACACATTTCAAACACAGTTCTTGTGGCAAACTAAAACATGATTTAGGCCATGTACACACGTAGGCAAGTATTTTTAGAAACTCATATCTGCCACCCTTTTAATAAGTACTTACTTTATTCTCAATGATCCCAACCCACCCCACACTCACTGGTTCAAATCACTAGACTCCATTATCACTCCTATTGGAAAAATAAAACGCCTAGGAGCCCTGCGACGAGTTGGCCACTGTCCAGGGTGTACCCGCCTAAGGCCCAAAGGCACTGGGATAGGCTCCAGTCACCGCGACCCCTAACGGGACAAGCGGCTCAAGGAGGACTAGAAGTGCCAAATGTTCAATATTACTCTTTGGCTAACCAACTACAATACATTCACAAATGGACCCACCCCACCCAATCTGATATTATATGGCTAGAAATAGAACAATCACTATGCAAAGAACTAAATATAGCTGACATCCCATCAAATTTAGAACTGCCGTCTGCAATATCAGACTTGAATAATATCTCTTCAAAGAAACTTCTCTCTAAAATATACAAAATCATTTCAAAGCCATTTCAGACCAAATGCCCACCAACAATAAAATGAGAAAATGACCGTTCAATTATTTATTATTTTTATTCTATTTTATTTATTCAGGGAAAACCCAATGAGAAAATGTCTCTTTTTCATGGGTTCCTGATAAAACACAAACACAAATAGACACACACAGGATACTACAAGACAATTAAAATATTCAATCAAATTAACCAATTCATGAAGACACATTTATACATACAATATATGAGATCTAATTATATAAAACAAGTGCATCGGCACTGTAGGTGGTCCTTGACCAGCGCTTTTAAAATCATGAAATGATTTATATTTAAAAAGTCTGTGGGTTTTGTTCCACAGGAGGGAGCAAAGTGTCTGAAAGCCTTTTTTCCTGTCTCTGTGTTAAAACGATGGGATTGTAAATCAAAAATGTCCTGAGACCTCAAACTGTGAATACCTGATCTGATGTGCAATAAACTGGATCAATAATCAGGCAAAATGCCAACTAGAGCTTTAGACACAAAACAAAAGGCAGAGCTGTTCTCTCACAGTCCAACGATTGCATTCTACTTAGAATATAATTCACAGTGGTGAGTTCTGTCTTCTCCTGTAATAAACTTAGAGCTGACCTTAGAGCTGAGCCTAGAGCTAGCTGAGCCTTAGAGAGCCTTAGAGCTGAGCCTTAGAGCTGAGCCTTAGAGCCTAGAGCTGAGCCTTAGAGCTGAGCCTTAGAGCTGAGCCTTAGAGCTGATGAAAAGTGAGTTCAGAGGTTTTAACACTGTTGCTGTAGAATGCATATATATAATGTCCCATAGTCTAGAACTGAGAGAATGTAGCCTGGATGAACTGTTCCACAATTAAGAGGAAAACATTCTTTATTTCTAAAGAAGAATGACAATCTGGCTTTAAGATGATTCGTCAGCTCTTGTGCGTGTTTGTTGTAGGAAGTTTCTCATCGAGCCAGATGCCCAAGTATTTGTAATAGGTACTTGTTCAATCATATTACCATCAAGCATGAGAATAGATATATTTTTTGGGTCAATAGAGTGTCTTTTGGAGAACAGCATACATTTTGTTTTGATTTGAATTCATTTAATAATTTGAAATGAACACAGTTGTGTTGGATGGAGTGAAAATCCTCTTGAATATTTTGAATCACTTGGGCACAAGAAGGTGCCTTAGCATACAGAATAGCATCATCTGCATACAAGTGGATGCTACTGTGTTTTAGATTATGCCCACATTGAATTTATATAAATTGTAAATAACAGTGGTCCAAGGACAGAGCCTTGAGGAACGCCTTTATTAAGGTAAGAACATTCAGATTGAAAGCCATCAGCAGAAACAGCTTGAGCTCTATTTGTGAGCTCATCTGCAAACCATTTTTAGAATTGGTATTCTAAAAAATTGGTTCAATAACTCCTGATGCCAACTTCTGGACCCAAATCTGTAAAAATATTTATCTTATGTCCAAAAATGCCAATTTACAATGAATACAATAGAAAACACTTCACAGAACACATGACACGGGGAACAGATTAGTTAAAGTGAGTTTCACATCTGAGATTTGCACACATTGCACTCAGAAAAGTATAGACACATATATTCATGCACCTGGCACTGCACTCCAGTCAAACACTTTAGGGAAGAGGTCACACAGTCACTATCCACTCTAGTGGGCTGCCACATCCCATTATCGCCCTCTCTCTGCCTGCTAGGGGATCTCACAATAATTACTGAAAAAACCATAAACTTTAAAACACTCCTCACAGCTCTAACCATCGCCAAGAAAACTATCCTCATGAACTGGAAAACCCGCAATAGCATTCACATTAACCACCGACTTCATTACAATGGGATATACACCTCTCCCCCTATAATCACTCATCTGAAACCGATCTCCCCCACCCAACGCTCTCTGACCTATTACAACTCTGATTCCCCGCTCTTCTTCCTCTATCTTCCACTCTTCACACATTTCAGTCGTCTACAAACTTTATGTATTTGTCTGTGAGCCAACTCCCCACACAACCACCACCTGCCACACACCACCACCCTCCACACACACCACCACCCTGCCACACAAACCACCACCCCTGCCACACAACCACCACCCTGCCACACAACCACCACCCTGCCACACAACCACCACCCTGCCTCCCCCCCATCATTTCCTCTGTTTTTAATGCACCACAGTTTAGTAAGGGATGTCTGTCTGTATTGTCTGTCTTTTGTTGTTCTTGTTGTCCTCATTATTGTTACTGTTTTGTATTTGTAAATCAAATTAAAATAATAAGTACTGCGTACACACATAATGGTTTTAAATACATGTCCGTCCACAAAAAGCCGTATAATTGCCCTCTTGAGCACGGCCATGAACATGCCTGACCAATGGTTGATGGCGTTTGCGTCTAACTCTTAGTTAATCTATCCAATGAGATCACGTCAGCAAAACATGTGGCGAGTGATTTGCATGGATCTATCAGGTTATTTGGTGCAATATTGCCAATTGTAAAGCACACGTTGTGTGCACCGCACTTGTACAATCCAAAGTAACACACTTCTCAAAGGATCCACGTGGTCCACTGGCGTAAACGAGGACGCATGTGTGACCTGTATTCATGAATTGTCCGGACCGGAGTCTTCCGAAATCTTCACTTTGGTCGGAGTTTTCCAACAGCACCGTCTTCAAGAGCGTAATCCTCCGGTTACGTGTGGACGCCAGGTCAGATCGTAGAAACATACATGCGTTTTATCAGATACCCGGCTACGTGTGGACATGGCCTTAGTTACAAGCTTAGATCACTAAGAATTAAGTAGATTTAAATGTGAAATATAGTCATCAAGGACTTGGTCCTTGGACCAATTTGGTTATTTATCATTATTTAAATCAATGTGTGAATCTATTTACAGATTTGATGTTTTTTAAAGGCAGACCGATGTGCCTCAGCACGCTGGTTCAAAGTCCAGGCTTTAAAAGCTTTAAAAGCAAATGGCAGTCTAGCCTAAGTTCTTGCAATGCAGTCTTTGGCACTGTTAAACAGACTTTATGGGCAGTGGCAGGTCCTTGCGCTGACAAAGTGACAAAACATGAATGGAATTCACCATGGCGTTTCCCCCTACCCCCATGTGAACTGAGCCGATCTGAGCTTGCATCACCATTGTAATCCCAGGCAAAATCCTCAACCTTTCCAGTCCCAACATGGTCGCTCTTAACCCATGTTTTGTTTCCCTTGTTCTTGTGAATAGAACACAGAAAAGCAGCTGGAGTCAATAGATGAGCTGTATCTGGAATATGCCAAGAGGGCTGCACCCTTCAACAACTGGATGGAGGGAGCCATGGAGGACCTGCAGGACATGTTCATTGTCCACACCAACGAAGAGATTGAGGTGAGCCATGTTCCAGGGAAAACATTGAAAACTGCTTGTTTGGTGTCAAGGGGTGTTTTTGCAGAGCTGTAGTGTTGGTACAGTCAGTAAATTAATAATAATGTGCAGTAGTTCCTCGATTGTCCAGGAGGTGATTCATCGCAGAAAAAACCTCCAAAAACTCAAGATTCCCACACAGGTTTATTCAGCGTGGTTTGAGTTTGTCCTCAGAGCACATGTGCAGAGCTCTAACACAAGCTGCTGTCTGCTCTGGTTCAAAAAGCTCATGTTAGAGGGCGGAGCATGAACGCGCCTCTGAACACGGCCACAGACTGCAGGCTGCAGGAGAAGAACCACCAAGCTTCCCGCGCAGTACTGCCCAGCGGCCTGTAGAGGCCACTAAAAGACACCGTCTTATTTGGATATATTTCGGAACAATGTAACTGTAGTTTTAGATTTCATTAGTCAGTCACTGCTGGCCTTGATAACCCTGACCGCACCCCACTGGCAAGAGATATATTCTATTGAGTTACTTCCAAGAATAAACAAAATAGTATCATCACAGCAAATAATCAATTTTTCAGCAATATTTGAATGTAAAAAAACAAATCTGACCTGAAAAGCATTAGCAAAGGGTTTGAAGACGACTTAAATTAGCTGAAAGATGTTAGATTTTAGGCAAGAATATAGGTAACCTGTTCCAATCAGAAGAGGCTTTGGACTGGAATGATCTGCGTCCAACTGCCTGTAACTGTGTATAAAACCTGACCCCTAGTGTTCAAGGCTGGTTTCTGCTTTTGAGCTCCAATATTTCCAGGGCATTACTCAATGTGCCCCCCCTCCCCCACCACAGGGCCTGATCGCTGCACATGAGCAGTTCAAGTCCACTCTTCCAGACGCCGACACAGAAAGAAAGGCCATCCAGGGCATCCAGGAGCAGGTCAAAAAACATCGGCCAAAGTAACAACATCAAGTTCAGTGTAACCAACCCCTACACCACCATCACGCCAGAGAGCATCGACAGCAAATGGGAACAGGTTTGTGACATTACATTCTCTAAAGGGTTAGAGGTCCACACTACACGACTGGACCAAGTGTGATGATAGTCTGAGGTCCACACTCCACGACTGCACAGAGTGTGATTATAGAGTGTGAGGTCCACACTCCACGACTGCACAGAGTGTGATTATAGAGTGTGAGGTCCACACTCCACGACTGCACAGAGTGTGATTATAGAGTCTGAGGTCCACACTCCACGACTGCACAGAGTGTGATTATAGAGTCTGAGGTCCACACTCCACGACTGCACAGAGTGTGATTATAGGAGTCTGAGGTCCACACTCCACGACTGCACAGAGTGTGATTATAGAGTCTGAGGTCCGCAATCCACGACTGGACCGAGCGTGATGATAGTCTGAGGCCCACACTACACACTATCTTTCGCTGTTATCATTGTTTGTGCATTGCTCTTTCTGTGAAGACAAAAACAGAATGTTGTAGCGGGGCTCTCTTTAAAAATAGGCAAAGTCGAATTCCAAGTGCTCAGGTGAATTTATTGTGCCAAACTCCAAAGTGCAAAAATGGTGCAAAATATCTACAGTGAGGAAGAGCAATGTGAAAACTTGATGAGTTTTACGGAGTCGAGGCTGGAGGTGCAGCAGTTTGTGTACAGGGAGAAGAGCAGTGTACAGTGGAGCTCCACAGGGCTGAGTGTCTGAGACATTCTTCCCCAGCCGCACGCACTGCCTCTGATCCGTCAGGAAGTCAGTGATCCACCTGCAGGTGGAGTCAGGCACGTTGAGCTGGGAGAGCTTGTCCTGGAGCAGAGCAGGGAGGATGGTGTTGAAAGCAGAGCTGAAGTCCACAAACAGGATCCTGGTGTAGGTTCCCGGGGAGTCCAGATGCTGCAGGATGAAGTGGAGTCTACAGACCTGTTGGCTCTGTAAGCGAACTGCAGGGGGTCCAGCAGTGAGGAGGTGAAGGACTTGAGGTGGGGCAAGACCAGGTGTTCAAATGACTTCATGACTACAGACGTCAGCGCCACAGGCCTGTAGTCATCATTAAGTCCAGTGATCCGGGGCTTCTTGGGGACAGGGACAATGATGGCAGACTTGAAGCAGGCTGGGACGTGGCATGACTCCAGGGAGGTGTTAAAAATGTCTGTGAAGACGGGGGTTAACTCTCCTGCGCAATGTCTTAATGTAGCGGGCGACGCCGTCTGGTCCAGCAGCTTTTCAGGGGTTGGATTTCTGAAATGGGCTGTGAACATCCTGTTCCTGAACTGAGAGAGGTGGGGGGGAGGTGGGGGGGACCCAGGTTGGGTTGGCGGGGACCAGGTTTGGGTTGGCGGAGGTGGCCACCGTGGGGAGAGGGGTGGTCGCATCAAACCTGGAGTAGAAGGTGTTGAGTTGCTCAGCCAGTGGGGGGGCTCGGGGCTTGTGGTTGGTGAGGAGCCGGAGCCCCCTCCACACGGAGGCGGGGTTGTTGTCAGAGAACTGCTGCTTCAGACGTGTATTGTACTGTGATCTCACTCGAGAAACCTCTTTGCTAAATCCATACTTTGCATCTTTGTAGCGCCCCTGTCTCCAGCCCTGTGCGCTGCCTCCTTCTGCTGCCTTAACTGCCTCAGTTTTGGAGTGAACCAGGGTTTGTCATTGTTGAAAGTGACTTTGGTTGTGTTGGTATGATGCTGTCCTCACAGAATCGAATGTATGACGTCACAGTGTCCGTATACTCATCCAAACTCTCTGTGGCAGCTCTGAAAACCTCCCAGTCTGTAATTTGTCTGTAATTTGTCTCTGGCTGTGGCTCCAGTAGAGGGCGCTGTAGTCTCTGTTTTGTCCCTGGCTGTGGCTCCAGCAGAGGGCACTGTAGTCTCTGTTTGTCCCTGGCTGTGGCTCCAGCAGAGGGCACTGTAGTCTCTGTTTGTCCCTGGCTGTGGCTCCAGCAGAGGGGCGCTGTAGTCTGTTTGTCCCTGGCTGTGGCTCCAGCAGAGGGCGCTGGGCTGGCTGTGTCCAGCAGAGTCTGTTTGTCTGTGTTGCCTGGCTGCTGTGCTCCAGCAGAGGGCGCTGTAGTCTCTTTTGTCCCTGGCTGTGGCTCCAGCAGAGGCGCTGTAGTCTGTTTGTCCCTGCTGTGGCTCCAGCAGAGGGCGCTGTAGTGTCTGTTTGTCCCTGGCTGTGGCTCCAGCAGAGGGCGCTGTAGTCTGTTTGTCCCTGGCTGTGGCCTCCAGCAGAGGGCTCTGTTTGTCCCTGCTGTGGCTCCAGCAGAGGGCGCTGTAGTCTGTTTGTCCCTGGACTGTGGCTCCAGCAGAGGGCGCTGTAGTCTCTGTTTGTCCCTGGCTGTGGCTCCAGCAGAGGGCGCTGTAGTCTGTCCCTGGCTGTGGCTCCAGCAGAGGGCGCTGTAGTCTCTGTTTGTCCCCTGGCTGTGGCTCCAGCAGAGGGCGCTGTAGTCAGTCTCTGTTTGTCCCTGGCTGTGGCTCCAGCAGAGGGCGCTGTAGTCTCTGTTTGTCCCTGGCTGTGGCTCCAGCAGAGGGCGCTGTAGTCTCTGTTTGTCCCTGGCTGTGGCTCCAGCGTACCACACGGTGATGGAGGAGGTGAGGATGGACTCAATGATGGCCGTGTAAAACTGCACCATCATCTGCACTAGGATTCTAATCCTAGTTTAATTCTGGTACTGAACTGGATGGGCAATTTTGAAAGCATTGTTTGTAATCCTTCAGTTATGTCATTTTATTAGCTACATTTTATGAAACAGTGTTATATTTTGCTACAGTGACGTGTTGGCCCTCGGGAAAATAAAGTCAAATAGCCTTGGTTTAAGGGGTAAAAGCCAGGCCGAGGAGAGCATGTGTTAGAGTTTACACTTGTGCTGTTTCCAGACACTGCAGCTCGTTCCTCAGAGAGACACCGCTCTGCAGGAGGAGCTCTCCAAACAACAGTCCAACAATGCGCTGCGTTGCCAGTTCGCTTCTCAGGCCAACGTCGTGGGCCCCTGGATCAAACAGAAGATGGAGGTAACGCTGTTGACCACACATTTGAGAGTCTGTGCTAGAGGGAATGTTAGCTTCGTAAATCTCTGTGCACTGTTTGGTCTCTGGCTACATCCACAAGGCCAGAACAGTGCCATAACTGGAGCAATCATAAAGTACTATAATTGCAGGAGATTGGCAAGATATCTATTGAGATGAATGGCACTCTGGAGGACCAACTGACAAACGTGCGGGACTACAAGGAGAGCATCACAGAGTACAAGCCCAACATGGACCAGCTGGAGGGTGTCTACAAGCTCATACAGGAGGCGCTGATCTTCGATAACATGTACACCCAGTACACCATGGAGGTATGGCCGTTCACTACGATGCGCACGTCATACCATATGCTGCACTTTTGAGTGATGCTTGTGGTTTTGTCACATCTCTAAAGGAGTGTTTCCTCTGTAATCCCTGAGATGAATGCTTTCCTCTGTAGCATCTGCGCGTGAGCTGGGAGCAGCTCTTGACCACTATCGCCCGGACCATCAGTGAGATCGAGAACCAGATTTTAACGCGTGATGCCAAAGGCATCAGCCAGGAGCAGATGTATGAGTACCGCGCCTCCTTCAACCACTTTGACAAGGTCAGGGCCCCCAATACACCGCATCACATGTCACAGAGCAGGGGTCTCATTTATAAAGGAGTGCATCAAATTCAGTTTGAAAGAGTACAGGAAAACCCCAAACATACTTTGTAGAAACAAAAGAAAGAAAAATGTAATGTGTGTTTATTTGTTCCTGGGAACAACGACAATCACACAAGTGTGTGTAGGTTTGAGAGAGGCCAATGCAGAGCCGCCTAGTGTGTGTACAATCAGCTGCAGGGGCCACATCGGCTGCCGTGGGCCACATCGGCTGCCGTGGGCCACATCGGGCTGCCGTGGGCCACATCGGCTGCCGTGGGCCAAAACGACTATATGATCGCAACACTTCTGATACACAAACTGTGTAGGTTTCACACACTTGTGAATTAATATTAATCAATAATGAGTCTTTTTCTAGTGAAATAACGTCACTTTTGAACAGTTTTAAATGGCTTTCTCAAACCTGACCCCCTCCAAGGCTTTCCCCACTGCTCTCACTTATGTAGAGGTGCGCATAGTTTCAGGTCAGTTATTTTTTATAAATGCCACCTTTGACGTATGTACATTTCAGCCTTATTTTGGGCATGCAGAGGCTTTATAAATGAGGCCCTAGGTGACTGATGCATGCTTGAGAGAGGGAGACATTAGGGTGGGTGGGCAATAATATTGTTTGTAAGAATGGATGGGTGACATGTGAAGGCTGTGCTGAGAGTTCTGTTTGGCAGCAAAGCTAGTACTAGTCACATCATTACAATGGATTTAACTTGATCTACACACAGTGTGCGCATGCGTCTCTGTGGGCGTGTACATGCGTCTGCGTGTCTGTCTGCGTGTCTGTCTGCGTGTCTGTCTGCGTGTCTGTCTGCGTGTCTGTCTTGCGTGTCTGTCTGCGTGTATGTCTGCGTGTCTGTCTGCGTGCGTGCGTGTCTGAATGCTTGTCTGCATGTCTGTCTGCGCACGTGCGTGTCTGTCTGTCTGCGTGTCTGTCTCGTGCCGTGTCTGACTGCCGCTGTCTGTTCCGCGTGTCTGTCTGCGCGTGCGCATGTCTGCGTGTGCATGCGTCTGCGTGTCTGCGTGTGCATGTCTGTGTGTCTGTGTCTTGCGTGTGCATGTGTCTGCGTGTCATGTCTGCGTGTCTCTGCGTGTGCATGCGTATGTGTGTCTGCGTGTGCATGTCGCGTGTGTCTGCGTGTGCATGTCTGTGTGTCTGTCTGCGTGTGCATTGCGTCTGCGTGTCTGCGTGTGCGTGTCTGCGTGTGCATGCGTCTGCGTGTCTGTCTCATGGTCTCATGTCTGCGTGTCTGTCTGCGTGTGCATGTGTGCGTGTCTGTCTGCGTGTGCATGCGTCTGCGTGTCTGCGTGTGCATGTCTGCGTGTGCTTGCTGTCTGCGTGTCTTGCGTGTGCATGCGTCTGCGTGTCTGTCTGCGTGTCATTCAGGACTGTGAATGTGGAACAAGCTCATCACTGCATCCCACTGTCACCATCTCATGTTTGTTATTGTGTGACACTGTTTGAAAATCCTGCATGTTTCATCCCTCACCCATTATTCTGAACTCATCCTCACGGGGGCGCTCTCTCACTGGCCACCTCAGGACCACAGCGGGGCTCTGATGGCAGAGGAGTTCAAGGCCTGCCTCATCAGCCTGGGCTACGATGTGGAGAACGACAAGCAGTGGGAGCCGTGCACCGGGGGAGGACGGGAGAGACGGGGGAGGACGGGGAGGACGGGAGGACGGGAGGACGGGGAGACGGGGGAGACGGGTAGTGTGTGGCAGCACCCTCTCTCAGCATGGACTTCACACGCTCTGGCTCTGCTGTGCCTGCCTCTCGCCTGCTGCCTCTTATTTTCTAACTGTTTGTGCTTTCTCTTTTCACCCGCCCCCCTCCACTTTCTGTCTGACCCCTTCCATCTGACCTCCACTTTCTGCCTGACCTCTTCCATCTGACCTCCACTGGCCTTTGCTGTGGGACCGGCAGAAGCGTTCAGGACAGATGGTCTCAGATGATTTCCGGGCTCTGCTTATTTCTACTGGAAACAGCTTGGTACTGCAGCTGGCTTTGTGCGCGCAGTGTCTGCGCTGGCTTCGTTGCGCGCAGTGTCTGCAGCTGGCTTTGCGCGCAGTGTCTGCAGCTGGCTTTGTGCGCGCAGTGTCTGCAGCTGGCTTTGCGCCGCGCAGTGTCTGCAGCTGGCTTTGCGCGCGCAGTGTCTGCAGCTGGCTTTGCGCGCGCAGTGTCTGCCGCTGGCGTTGCACCGCGCAGTGTCTGCCGCTGGCTTTGCGCGCGCGTCTGCAATGCTGGCTTTGCGCGCCAGTGTCTGCAGCTGGCTTTGCGCGCGCAGTGTCTGCAGCTGCTTGCTAGCGGCGCAGTGTCTGCAGCTGGCGTCTGCGCGCGCAGTGTCTGCAGCTTGGCGTTGGCGCGCTGCTGCAAGCTGGCTTTCGGGTCATTCTTTTGCGCTGGCGTTGCAGCGCGCAGTGTCTGCCAGCTGGCGTTGCGCACGTTAGAGTTGTTGGTTTTCTCTCTGTTCCGGCTCCAGCTTCTCGAGTCCAGTTCAGTCTTTGCCCACCCATTTTCAATCATTTGGTGCTCCAAACACTGAGAATTCCTGTCCTCCAAACTCCTCCTTTGTGCTCAGTTTCTCTGACCACTAAAATGGCCCGCATTAGACCCATGTGACACATTTAGGATCTCATGGACGTATAAAAATGGGCGTATAATGTCTGCAGAAGTCTCTTCTGAAGTATCTGCACTTGTGGCACTTGTGCCCTGCAGACACCTGTCTTCTCCAGGATTGGGCGCCATCTAACGAGGGCCGTGCAATTCATTAAATTAAACTCCTCAAGAAACTTAATAAAAGCCATATTTGTTTTTGAATAATTATTCACATTGTTGAAAATGGTTCTCCAGAGGGATATTGCCTGATGATGTTCTTTGATGGAGCACTGCCTCAGATGGTGCTCATGAACAGCACAATTCTGTTGAAGAAGATGGTCATTTTTAGTATTTAAACCAAAAACATGGCTATTGCAATGGTGCATTACCAAACGTTTTGAACGATTCCCAGCGCTGTACAGGACGTCCTGGCTCGGGACGCCCACTGCAAAATGAAATGGGCTGTAATCGTTTCACTTTGCAAAACATTGAAGGTGGGCCATGTTTCCACAGGCTCCGGAAGTGTTCCTACTGTCTTAACAGAACCGTTTAAGGGTCCGTTTAATGAGAGGTTCTAGCTCTCTCTCTGAGCTCACAGCAGAGTCCAGAGCGTAATACATCTGACATTATCCACAATGCATTGCACAAGTAAAGAGAGGGACAAATGAGTTTAAAAAGTGCATGCTGAAAATGCTAACTAGCTTTAGCTTTAGCCCCGCCTTGTTGTGAATCGCTGAGAAGGGCCTCATCATTAAGAAGTATCATTCAGGCACATTTTTTTTAGATTTGATTTCTTAAGAAACTTTAGTTCTGTTTGGGGAAGTCGGTGGCTCGTGTAGCCGAGCTCTGGCCCTGAGCTTGGAGATGCATTCCACCATGAAAAGAACTGCTCCCAAGCAAACGGTCTGGGGCCCCGGGGCCAGTCCACAAGGGGCTCTACTGATTTAACAAAATACTGATGTAAAAGTGAATTTGTTCCTATTAATGAGTGCTATGTTGCAGAATATCATGTGCAATGTAATGACACTCACAGACCAAGACCAGAGACCACCTAGAACGTGCATAACATCTAAAGCAGCAAAATCACGGCACATCATCACAGGGCGAGGTCCAAGAGGTCCATTTTCAAATGTCCACATGAGATTTGTTTCTCTTTTTCAAATGTCAGAGTGCAAATTTTCAATTTGTTTGAATTTGAAATCACTTTTTGGCTTTACACTTGGATTGTCTTCCAACATCTAAAACGATGATGTATTGGAGAACCCGGGCTTTGTGGCTGCGGGTTAACCTCTGTCTGCTCTCAGGGGGACGTGGAGTTTGCACGCATCATGGGGATTGTGGACCCCAACAACACTGGTGCCGTCACTTTCCAGGCCTTCATCGACTTCATGTCCAGAGAGACCACCGACACAGACACCGCTGACCAGGTCATTGCCTCCTTCAGGATCCTGGCTGGAGACAAGGTAATACCTCTTCCCTGAACAGATCAGACCAAATGCCCCCTATAGACTAAAAAGGAGTCATACTTGTATTATCCTAGCGCTAGCTGGCTACTGCTAACCCTCAAGCACAGCGCTCATGTCCTGCCGGACCACCCTGCTCGGCCTGGTCCTCTGGGCAGCCGCTCTAGCTCTGTTGAGTCACCTTTCTTCTCTCAAGTCTCACTCTTCGAACAGCTCAATTCCTCACTAAATGTCTTGGACGACTTTGCAGAAAAATACATCCATGGAAACGTACGTTGCAAGTTTGTCTCTTCTCACACTCCAGTCTTACTGCGTCTGTCGGTCAGCTGAGCACATAGAAGTAGCCCATCGTCATCACAACCAACATGCCTTGTCTCCGCCCCCTTCCCAAAGCCCCTCCGTCAGCTCCACTGGAATAATGTGTTCATTTTGCTCTGTTAATCACCCGTTCCCTAAACAATAAAAGTGACATTTTCATCATAGACAATAAACTGGACGTTCTGTGTCTAACTGAAACCCGGAGCAACAACAAGACCACCTGTCACTCTGGACCCTGTCCCGTCTCTCCCTGCTCTGTCACCACTCATCACCTCCTCTTTAACCACTCGCTCTGTCCCATCCACTCTTAAGCTTGCCACCATCATCCCAATACTCTTGACTTGAGCCGGACATTCCCAACAACTGCAGCCCAATCTCCAACCTCCCATTCCTCCAACCTGCTTGAATGCTTCCAGTCCGGTTTCTGAAACGGTCCTCTGGGTCACTAACGCCCTCCTGCTCTCCTGCTCTCCTCTGACGCTGGCAATCGCACACTCACTCCACCCTCTCAAACTGTGACAAAACGGAAATCCTCATCATCGGCTCCAGAACACTCACCAAAACCTCCAATGGCCACACCCTTTCCATCAATCTCCTCATCTCACCTCTGCAACCTCGGCATCATCCTTGTTAGACCCTCTGCTATGAACACCACATCACCAAAACAACCTTCTATCACCTCCAGAACATCGCCCACCTTCGCCCCTCCATCACTCTACAGCCTGCTCTACTGGTCACCCTCCAAGCTCCGCCTCCTCCCCCACACTGCCTCCGTGAATACAGTACCCTTGTCCTCAGAGACCTCCACTGGTGCCCCATGCCCCAGCACATCTACCTACCTCCTCCGTTACCACACCCAAACCCACGCTCTCCAATCAGCTGATGCCAGCCTGTTTCCTCGCCCCCACCAGGACTAAACACAAGACCTGGGGGACCCCCATCTGGAACTTCCGGCCCAAACACATCAGACTCTGCCACACTCACTCTCTTTAAAACATCACTGAAAGCCCCAACTTTTTTAAACTGCCTTTAAAAATGTATTCTATTTTTCTTCTGTATTTTTTATTTTTTTTGGGTCTGTCCCTCAAATGTAAAGTGTCTTTGGGTATATTATTATAAATTATTATTAATACTTGTTTATTATTATTACCAAAGTTGAATCGTTGAATTTGTGTTGCAAATTGTGGCAATTTACACTTCTTCTAGTGTAAGTCAATTCTACGGCTCTGATTTGTGTTGCTGCGTTCCAATAGCTTAAGACCCGGCTGCTTGTCTGACTGTCCCTGTCCTGTAAACCCTAAATGAGTTTGTGTCCTGCAGCCCTTCATCACGGCAGAGGAGCTGAGGAGGGAGCTGCCCGCAGACCAGGCCGAGTACTGCATCGCCCGCATGGCTCCGTACAGCGGCCCCGACGCCGGCCCGGAAGCTCTGGACTACATGTCCTTCTCCACAGCGCTGTACGGGGAGAGTGACCTGTAACACGAGGGGCCGGCACGAGGGGCCGGCACGAGGGGCCGGCACGAGGGGCCGGCACGAGGGGCCGCCTGGACGCACCGCCGGACGAGACCTCACCTTTTTCATTGAACTATAATCCAGTTTGCCCTCTAAGTGTTTTAGTTCTTAACAGGTTGAAAGTGGTGGGAGTTGGTATGAGTGAGGGGCTTCCCTTCGTCCTCCCTGTCCTTTTCACAAAATTGGGTCCAAGTTTATCGCACTCTTACAACTGCTATTTGTGTTGATTTTGTCCTAACTTTTCCTTATTGCCAGGGGATTGCACATGAACGTGTGCCGTGCCCCTTTCTCCTTTGTTGCTGGACGTGTCTGGACTTCTTTTCAATGTTGATTTTGGGGTTGGTGGGGGGGATTGGGGTCGGGGGGTCAGAGGGAACGGGTCCCAGGCCGGGCTCAGTGCTGTACATAGTTATTCTTTCAGTGCAACAAATGACACACGGCCCCTTCCCGGGAAATACTGATTTAGGCTATCTGAAAGTAAAGACATATTTCTTAAAAAAAAACCTAAAATGATAAAAATGTTTTGAGCGGGCCGTCCCGTGCAGCTCCTCCTGTGGGACGCCTCAGCTCTCCAGTTGGTTTTAACCCAATGATTCCAGTTGCGTCATTAGTTGGATGTTTGCGCTCTGAAGCGGCTCTGCCTCTGCCGCTCACGGCCCCTCAGCCACACACTTCCAATGTGTGCAAGAGAAATGGAAAAAACGATATGTAGAGACAAATCTATGCAACTGTGTAATTGTTATGCTATTTCTGGAAAAGTGTTGTCTCACTGAAGCCGAATGACATGCAGACTGGTTTAGGGGCGGAGCACAGAGGAGAGGCACGCAGAGACTGAAAATGTGTTGGTTTTTGTACTCTTTCATATCAGACTGTCTGCTGTACTGGAAACTGCAATGCCTTCTGTCTGATAAATACTTACAAACACAAAAAGACTTCCAGTCCTGTGTGAGTCTTTATTCACCACTTTGTGGGGACAAAAATGTATTTCCACACGTGTGGAACCTGCCTCACTAATGTGGACAAACTCCTTTATATGCTGTTGATCTTCAGGAGTTAAAATGAGTTAGTTACTGTTGGGGACGTAATGAGTGACAGCAGAAATGAATGTAATGTCCCCAATGAGCATGGAAACCCGCTTTTAGGATCATCACAGGCGTTTGATGAAACCTCCATTCAGTAAAAGCCTGTCAAACCAGATTTAAAAGAACACAGTCTTCCAATCTTTTTAGTGCAAGAGAGTGCAGAAATGCCGAGGAGCATCACAAGCCGGTCCCGTAAAAGTTCTCTCTCAAACGAAACGTATACAATGATAGCAGTAAATATATGAGCCTGGAAAGTAGTCGTCTGCCATGGCCATCGCCCTGCCCTCCACAAGTACAACTATTAATGTCCGAGCGAGTGCAGACCAAGTACACGAGGCATGCAGAAGTCGCCTGGTCCACGGGGCTTGGAAGTATGGAAACGGTTCTACAGTCAGGGTTTGAGTAATGGCTCTGTTCGTGACGCAAACTGAACTAACCCAGAGTTCTAGAACAGGACGTCCACCTCCAGAAGGTCTGACCACTGGAGTTCCAGGGCTACGTCCCAACGCTCAGGAGGCAAGGGAAGGAAACCATGGAGGAAACGGGCTCAAACAATTCTCACACAATGAGGATTTTGGATTGTTGCAACACAAGTAGGAACAGCAAAGGATCAACGCTGATGAAGTGTGCTCTGACTGATTGAAATAAACTAAGCCAAAGTCCTCACCACAAGGTATTTTTGGTCAGAGCAGCTCCTGAGGGAAGTTTGTCCCACTGCTCGTCCTTGGCCTTCAGCCGACCTCTCCTGAGACCGGGACCGGACCGAGACTGAGACAGAGCGGACGCCGTCGTAGAGGAACAGGAAGTCCTACGATTATGTTGACACTTTAGATTCAGATGTTTGGACAAATGTCAGTCTTGAGGGAATTCTCTAGGAGTTTTATTAATTTTCTGCTTTGTGGGATAAAATCACAAAAAAATGTATAATACACGTATGTAGAAATTGAAAAAGATTGATTTAATTAAGCCTCTTGCTTGTCCAGAGGGAGATGCATATTTATTCTGGCAATAAAACAATAGAATAAGTGTAAGATAGAAATGCCTTGATAAGACGCTTTCCCCTTTGAAAGTGACTGCTGAGCGCCATGTGACAATGGGTTGTCATGGAGGCATTTCAACTACAAACACATTTACTGTAAATTTAACAAACATGATCATAGTTTATTATCCAAACTTGGTGCGTATAGTAGTGACTTTCTACGTTTCTTTCCCATTCACTATCGACAGTCGGAAAGAGAAAGTGACATTGTTGATAATGCTGAGCATCAGCGCATGGGTGCGTTCTGGTCCTGGAGGAAGTAAGGCACCAGAGGTTTTCAAGTGTAAAACAGTTTCAGGTTTCAAGTTCTGGAGCGGGGCAGCTTCATGCGTGAGGACGGCTCATGCGTGAGGACGGCTCATGTTCTGGAGCGGGGCAGCTCAAACATGAGCCATCCTCACGGCTTCATGCGTCGAGACGGCTCATGCGTGAGGACGGCTCATGTCTGGGCGGGGCAGCTTCATGCGTGAGGACGGCGCATGTTTGGAGCGGGGCAGCTTCATGCGTGAGGACGGCTCATGCGTGAGGACGGCTCATGTTCTGGAGCGGGGCAGCTTCATGCGTGAGGAACGGCTCATGTTCTGGAGCGGGGCAGCTTCATGCGTGAGGACGGCTCATGCGTGAGGACGGCTCATGTTCTGGAGCAGGGGAGCTTCATGCGTGAGGATGGCTCATGTTCTGAAGCAGGGCAGCTTCATGCGTGAGGACGGCTCATGTTCTGGAAAAGCATATGCAAAGTAAAGAGTCTGTAAAATGCCTCATTTGTCCAGGAGTGTTCCACTGTAGAAAACAGATTCGTTCATTCAATTGTATTGGTGTCAAAAACTGATTGCATTGCTCTATTGATCTCAGTCCAAGATTTTTGAGCAACTGGAAAGTCCCAAAACACGTTATAGTGGTTTGCCTCCTTGCTGCCACAGTTTCTCCCACAGTTAGCATTTCCCTGTGGATAATATGCACTTTGACATAGTGTTATGAAATAACATGCCATTTTCCTACAGAATTCTCTCTAAACATGTAATTTTGTGATCCTCCACTGGGATGTACATTAATTTTCCCACTCTTCATCTGTCAAAACAAGGTTACCTTCTCTTTCCCATTTGTTTTTAATATATAGAGTAGTTGCACTGATTAAATTTAGATATTATTCCCCTTCGGACTTCGGATTTATAAACATTAATTTAAAAAAAAAAAGTTAGTCAGACCAACCAGTTTAAGATTTGAACATATTTGTTTAGTGTGTATGTTTTAGATCAGCTCCTTCCATGTTGTAAGCACAGATTTTACCCAGGGATTCTTAACTTCCTCCAAATTACTCAACCTTCTGTAATCTGCCAGTAAGGCCTGCACAGGAACCCCCGGCACAACATTAAACTCAATATTTTTCCATTGACCCATAGTACAGCAACACTCAACACTGATCTGAGCTGAAATAAAATATTTCTTTCTTATATTTTTCTTTCTTTTTAGTGGAGAAAGGAGTACAGTTATTTCTCTAAGATTGTTGGTAGTTCTTTACTGAGGACCACACCGTTTGCCATTAAAATGGGTAAGTCTTTCTAAACGACAGAGGGGGGCGCCAGTAAGAGGGAATTTCAGTCTTTTTTCTATACTCAATTTGTATCCAGACATTTGATCAATGTCATAAAGGAAATGGATCACATTAGGTGTGAACATTTCTGGTTTGGTTAATATAGTAAGACCTCATCTGTGCAGCAGGCAATTTCATGTTCCGTCCCATCAATTGAGACACCATAAATTCTTTCCGATTGTCTTATATTGGGCCAGTGGTTCCAAGTACAAAGCAAACAACAGAGGGGACCAGGCACAGCCCTGCCTCACCCCTCTCTCCAAAGTCAGTGAGTCGGTCAAGTGACAACTAATTTTGATTCTTGATGTTGTAAAGAGCCCCAATATTTGTTATTAAGTCATCAATTTCAAATTTGTTTAGCATTTAAAATAAATGAGTCCAGCTAACGGAATCAAAAGCTTTTTCAGTGTTCAGACATGTTATTACAGCTTTGTTTTGATGTTTCTGTATTTGGTTCATTGTGTGTAAAGATCGTCTTAGGTTGTCTTGTGTTTGTCGTTTGGACATAAATCCTGTCTGATCATTGTAGATTACATTTGGGGAATATTTGTTCTATTCTTTTGGACATAATTGAGGTGTATAAACGATAGTCCACATTCAGAATAGAAATGGGTCTGAATGAGGCACATTCCAGTCGGTCCTTCCCCTCTTTAGGTCTTAAGGATATGATGGCCTCTTTGGAGGAGTCTGAACTTTTTTAAAGGCCCAGTTAAAAGTTGATAAAAGCAAAGGAATAAGTGTGTCTTTTAGAGCTTTATACCACTCTGAGGTGAACCTGTCACCCAGAGAGATTTATAGTTTTTTAGTCTCTTGATTGCACTTTGAATTTTACTTCCTACTTCCTGCTTCCGAAGAGTGCAGACGCTTCCCTGCTTGCTCCTGCCTGCTTCAGCTGCTTTCCTTATTTATTTTGCTTTTAAATCAGTTTTTGTCTTC
>BJKM01001561.1:0-26343 GCA_015082035.1 Chaenogobius annularis | reverse complement strand
TGATAGACTCATGGGCTCTGGCCTGGTCCGTTTGGCCCTTTTGGATCAAGTTGGGTCCAAGACTTAGCCAGGAAAGGAGGGCTTTGTTTCAGCTTACACTCTGGAGCGATTTTCTCTGGTCCTTTGGCCCTTTGGGGTCAAGCTTTGTCTTAATCTAGACTCTCTGGGCTCTGGCCTGGTCCTTTTGGCCCTTTTGGGCTCAGGTTGGTGCCCGGTCTTGGCCAGGAAAGGAGTGCTTTGATTCAGGCTAGACTCTGGGGAATCTGACCTGGTCCTTTTTGGTTTAGGTTGGTGCTAAGACTAACCCCAGAAAGAAGGGGATTAATTCAGGCTAGATTCTGGGGACATTTCCCTGGTCCTTTTGGCACTTTTGGGGCAGGCTGGTGAAAAGACTTATGCCAGAAACAAGGGTTTTGATTCTGACTAGTCTCTGGGCGTTCTGGCCTGGTCTGTTTGGCCTTTTTCGGGCCAGGTTGGTTCAAAGACTTTGCCAGGAAAGGAGGGCTTTGATTCAGTTGCCAAGACAGACTCGTTTGGGCATTTGTCTGGTCCGTTTGTTCCTTTCGGTGCGACGTTCATTTCAAGACTTGGCATCCAGAGTCTGGACCCAGAAAAGGGTTAGTCTTGGCACAAGCCTGGCCCAAAAAAGTCCGAAAATGACCAGGAAAATCACTCCTGAGTCTAGCCTGAATCAAAGCCCTCCTTTCCTGGCTAAGTCTTGGACTCAACTGCCTCCAAAGGGCAGAACTGACCTGGAAGAGCACCCAGAGTCTAGCCTGAATCAAAGTCATCCTTTCTGGGTTAAGTTTTTTCACTAACCTGTCCCCAAAAGGGCAAAAAGGACCAGCCAAATGCCCACAGAGTCTACCCTTGAATCAAAGCCCTCCTTTCCTGGCTAAGTATTTGAACCAACCTGGCCTCCAAAGAGCCAAATGGACCTGGCAAGAGCACCAGAGTCTAGCCTGAATCAAAGTCATCCTTTCTGGGTTAAATTTTTTCACTAACCTGTCCCCAAAAGGGCAAAAAGGACCAGCCAAATGCCCACAGAGTCTACCCTGAATCAAACCCCTCCTTTCCTGGCTAAGTCTTTGAACCAACCTGGCCCGAAAAAGACCTAACAGACCAGGCCAGAGTCTAGTCTGAATCAAAACCCTTGTTTCTGGCATAAGGGCCAATTGGACCTGGGAAATGGCACAAGAATACAGCCTGAATTAATCCCCTTCTTTCTGGGATAAGACTTGGCACCAGCTGTGCTCAAATAGGGCCAAAATGACAAGGCCAGAGCCCCTAAACTCTTACCTGAATATAAGCCCTCCTTCCTTGGGTAAGTCTTAGCACCAACCTAAACCCAAAAGTGCCAAAGGACCAAGAAAAAGCCCCCTGAGTCCAACCAGAATTAAAAGCCCACCTTTTTAGATCCAGTCTAGAGCCAAAAGGGCCAAACGGACCAGGGAAATGAATCCAGTGTCTAGCCTTAATCAAAGCCCTCCTTTCCTGGCTAAGTTTCGACCCAAACACAAAAGGTGAACACAACCCTTTTTTGAACACAAAAGGGTCAAACGAACCAGTCCAGAGCCCGCTGAGACTAGCCTGTATAAAAGCCCTCCTTCCTGGGAAAGTCTTTGCACTAACTTGGACCCAAGAGGGCAAAAAGAACCAGCCCAGAGCCCCATAAGTCTAGCCTGAATCAAATTCTCCTTTACTGAATATTATGGTGACAGCACTGGCCCCAAAAGGGCCAAAAGGACGAAGCAAAGTCCCCCAGAGTCTACCATGAATCAAAACCCTCCTTTCTTGGCTAAGTCTTGGCATCAAATAGGGCCACAATGACAAGGCCTGAGCTCCTAGAGTCTTGCCTGAATAGAAGCCCTCCTTCCTAGGGTAAGTCTTAGCACCAACCTAAACCCAAAAGGGCAAAAAGGACCAGGCAAATGCCTACAGAGTGTACCTGAATCAAAACCCTTCCTTTTTGGCTAAATTTTCGAACCATCCTGGCCCCAAAAAGTCCAAACGGACTAGGCCAAAGACCCCAGAGTCTAGCCTGAATCAAAGCCCTCCTTTCTCGGCCAAGACCGGGCACATACCTAAGCCCCAAAAGGAACAAAAGGACCAGGCCAGAGCCCAAGAGTCTAATTTGAAAACAAAAGCTAAGTCTTGCCACCAAGCTGGACCCCAAAGGGCAAAAGGACCAGAGAAACTCCAGAGTCTAGCCTGAATGAAAGCCCTCCTTTTCTGGCCAAGTCTTGAAATGAACATGGCACCGAAAGGGCCAAACGGACCAGCCAAATGCCCAAAGAGTCTGGCCTGAATCGAAACCTTCCTTTCCTTGCTACGTCTTGGACCCAACAAAACGGACCACGCCAGAGCCCCCAAAGTCTAGCGTTTGTCAAAGCTCTCCTTTCTTGGCTAAGTCTTGGCAACAGACGGGCCTAAAAAGTCCCAAAAGGACCAAGAAAATCACTCCAGAGTCTAGCCTGAATCAAAGCTCTCCTTCCTTGGGGTTAGTCTTGGCGCTAAAAAGGCCCTAAAAGGGCAAAAAGAACCAGCACTGAACCCCCCAGAGTCTAGCCTGAATAAAAATTCTACTTTTACATGGCTAAGATTGGTCAAAACACTGGCCCTAAAAGGGCCTAAAGGAAAAGCCCCCAGAGTTTAACCTGCGTCAAAGCTCTCATTTCTGGGTGAAAAACTTGGTACTAGCCTGGCCCCAAAAGGGAAAAAAGGACCAGGCCAGAGCCACCAGAATTCTAGCCTTAATAAAAGCCTTTCTTCCTCAGGTAAGTCATAGCACACTAACCTGGACCCAAAAAGGGCAAAAGGACCAGGCCAGATCCCCCTGAGTCTAGCCTGAATAAAAGCCTCCTTCCTGGGGAAAGTCTTTTCACTAACTTGGACCCAAGAGGGCAAAAAGAACCAGCCCAGAGCCCCTAGAGTCTTGCCTGAATCAAAGCCTCCTTTCTGGGCTAAGTTTTTGTACTAACCTGGGCCTAAAAGGTCCAAAAGGAACAAGAAAGTGCCCCCAGAGTGTAGTCTGAAAACAAAGCCCTCCATTCTGGGCTATGCTAGGGCACAAAGCTAGCTCAAAAAGGGCCAAAAGGACTAGACCAGATTCTCAAGAGTTTAGCCTAAACAAAAACTCACCTTTCAGGGCTAAGATTGGTCACAAACCTGGCCCAAAAAGGCCAAACGGATCAGGCCAAAGGCCCCAGAGTCTAGCCTGTGTCAAAGCTCTCCTTTCTGGGTTAAAACTTGGCACCAGCCTGGCCCCAAAAGGCCCAAAAAGACATGGGCCAGAGCTCCCAGAGTCTTGCTTGAATCAAAATCCTCCTTTCCTGGGGTAAATCTTGGCACTAACCTTGCCAAAATATTCCCAAAGGGACCAGGAAAATTACTCCCGAGCCAAGCCTGAATCAAAGGCTTCCTTCTGGGTAAGTCTTGGCACCACTCCAAAAGACAAAACGGACCAGGCAAGACCCCACGGAGTCTTGCGTGAATCAAACCCTCCTTTACTGGCTAAGTATTTGAACGAACCTTCGCCCGAAAAAGGCCAAACGGACCAGGCCAGTGCCCCCAGAGTTTTGAATCAAAGGCCTTCCTTTCTTGCCACCAGCCTGTCCCCAAAAGGTCCAAAAGGAACGGGCAAGTGCCCCCAGAGTTTTGCCTGAATCAAAATCCTCCTTTCCTGGGATAAGTCTTGGCACTAACTTTGCCAAAATAGTCCAAAAGGGACCAGGAAAATCACTCCATAGTCTACCCTGAATCAAAACCCTCCTTTCTTGGCAAAGACCGGGAAGAAGCCAGTCCCCAAAAGTGCTAAAAGGATCAGGCCACTGCCCCCTTAGTCTTGAATCAAAGCCTACCTTTAAGGGCTAAGTCTTAGCACCTTTCTTGTCCAAAAGGTCTAAAAAGACCAGAACAGAGCACCCGGAGTATAGCCTGAATCACCAGTCCTTTATGGGCTAGGTCTTAGCACCTCGACAGGCCAGTCCCCCGAGAGTCTATTCTGAATAAAGTCCCTCTTTCCTGTTCTAAATCTTGCCACCAACCTGGACCCAAAAGGGCCAAAGGACCAGAGAAATAACTCCAGAGTCTAGCCTGAATCAAAGACCTCATTTCCTGGCAAAGTCTTGAAAACAACCTGACCACAAAAAGGCCAAACAGACCAGGTTAGAGCCCCCAGAGTCTATACTGAAACAAAGCCCTCCTTTTGGGGAAAGTCTTTACACTAGTTTGTCCAAAAATAGGGCAAAAAGGACCAGGCCAGTAACGCCAGAGTCAAGCCTGAATCTACATTCCTCCTGTACTTTTTTCAGAACTGACAATCAAACGCTTCATGAGCTGTAAGAGCTCATCCTGCAGTAAAACCACTAAAAACAGCTATAACTCAAAAACACAACATGATAGACTAAAACTTTAAAAGACATAGTTAGTCAGAAAATACGGTTTTATATTCTCCTGTACTTTTTTAAAAACTCACAAATAACTGTTGAAGGGCTGAAAATGCCTTTAAGGCAATAAAAACAAATAAACAACTATAACTTAAAAACACAATATCATACACCTAAACTTTGAATCATATATTGTGTACATTGAAAACATCTACTTGCTCACGAATCAGGAATCAGGAATCAGGATATATTTATTGCCATTGTCAATGAACAAATTCACAACATAGGAACGTGACTTGATGACAGATGCGACATGAGAGACATGCATAAAGAGCACCAGCCACCGGGGCGGCTCGCTTTCGCGCAGCGCCTACTCGGGTACTTGAACTCTTAGAAAATGAAAAAGCAGTTCAGCAATAAGCATACAATGATAAACAACACATATTGAGTACATTACACGAGGTTCAACGTGATGGATATTTTCAGTGGTTATTGGGGGCAGGGACACAAACAAGATAACACAAGAGATTAGGGTGTGGGATGTGCAGACGGTGAGTGAAGGCCAAATCTTGTTTTGTGTAAGTGTCTGTGTGTGTCTTCAGTACGGCCTTGAACGCCTGTAGCTCTCCAGACCGGGGCCAGATAAGGAAAGGGAGAGAGACACAAGGGCACTTTGTTGATCAATGATTTACGATCAAATAATCCAATCGTTTCTGGTCCTCTGTGTGCGATCAGCTTGATTCATTGAGTTACTCCGTCCGACAGCGAAAAGTTCCCATTTCCTTGATTGAATCCCCAAAGTCTTTTGAATCTCCATGGTCCGAAATAAGATGTTGCGTTTCAGATCAGTGAGTTGCACCGTGCCGTGCTCAAGTCTCTGTTCGAGTCCTTTCATTCTTTCACTCAAATCCAAAAACATTTTGATGTTGATGTCAGACAGTTGTTGGGTGAATTTTTCTGTCTTCCCAATTTCTGATAGACCAAGGCGACTCCGAGCCCAATTAGGAGTAATCCTGCTATCATGAATCCAAATACAAATAGGTCCTCCACATCTTCAAATGAGCAAGGGCTCGATGCATAGAACCTGCCAGTTCTTCCAATAGTCCCGAACGTACCCCGCTGGGGACGTCCCATCCGGACAGGTTGCTTCTCCCGGGGAAGCTTTTCCCTGGGAAAAAACTTTATCCTATGCACTCAGAGACAAATCAATAGACTGATGATAGACTGATGGGGCTCTGGCCTGGTCCTTTTGTCTTTTTGGGGCCAGGTTATTTTGCTATGACTTACATGAGGAAGGAAGGCTATATTCAGGCTAGATTCTGGGGGCTCTGGCCTGATCTGTTTGGCCTTTTACGGGCCAGGTTGGTTCAAAAACTTAGCCAGGAAAGGAGGGCTTTGATTCAGGCTAGACTCAGGAGTGATTTTCCTGGTCCTTTTTGGGCCAGGCTGGTGCCGAATCTGAGCCAAGAAAAGTTGGTTTTGATTCAGGCTTCACTCTCGGGGCTTTGGCCTAATCCTTTTTGCACTTTTGGGGCAAGGCTAGTACCAAGTCTTAATCCAGAAAGGAGAGCTTTGACACAAGTTAAACTCTGGGGGCTTTTGCCTGGTCCAATCTTCCAATCTTAGCCATGTAAAGTAGAATTTGTATTCAGGCTACACTCCGAGGGTTCTATGGTCGTCCGTTTTGCCCTTTGGAGGCCAGGTTGAATCCAAAACTTAGCCAGGAAAGGAGGGTTTTGATTCAGGGTACACTCTGGGGGACTTTACCTCGTCCTTTTGGCCCTGTTGGGGCCAGTGTTGGGACCAATCTTATTCAAGTAAAGGGGAAATTTGTTTCAGGCAAGCCTCATGGGGCTCTGGGCTCGTTCAGGCTTCTTGGCTCTTTTGGGGCCAGGTTGGTTTTAAAATGTATCAAGGAAAGGAGGGCTTTTTAATAAAGCCAGTCTCTGGAGCAAATTCCAGGGTCCTTTTGGTCCATTTTTTGTGCCTGCTGTTGCCAAGACTTACCCCAGAAAGGAGGGCTTTGTTTCAGTTGAAACCCTGGAGTGATTTATCTGATCCTTTGGCCCTTTGGGGTCCAGCTTTTTTTTAAGCTAGACTCTGGGCTCTGGCCTGGTCCTTTTGGCCCTTTTGGGCTCAGGTTGGTGCCCGGTCTTGGCCAGGAAAGGAGGGCTTTTATTCAGATAAGACTCTAGGGGCTCTGGCCTTGTCATTTTGGCCCTATTTGAGCCTGGCTGGTGCCAAGTCCTATCCAGAAAGAAGGGGATTAATTCAGGCTAGATTCTGGGGCCGTTGCCCTGGTCGTTTTGGCCCTTTTGGTGACAGGCTGGTGAAAAGACTGATGACAAGGGTTTTTGATTCAGACTAGACTCTGGGTGTTCTTGCCTGGTCTGTTTGGCCTTTTTTGGGCCAGGTTGGTTCAAAGACTTAGCCAGGAAAGGAGGGCTTTGATTCAGGGTAGACTCTGTGGGCATTTGGCTGGTCCTTTTTGCCCTTTTGGGGACAGGTTGGTGCCAAGACTTAACCAAGAAAGGAGGGTTTTTTGATTTGGGGTAGACTCTGGGTGCTGTTGCCAGGTCCGTTTGGCCCTTTTGGGGCCAGTGTTGTGACCAATCTTGTTCAAGTAAAGGAGAAATTTGATTCAAGCTAGACTCATGGGGCTCTGGGCTGGTTCTTTTTGCCTTCTTGGGGTCAAGTTAGTGCAAAGACTTTCCCCAGGAAGGAGGGTTTTTATTCAGGCTAGACTCAGGGGGCTTTGGCCTTGTCCGTTTGGCCCTTTATGGATCAGGTTGTGTCCAAGACTTAGCCAGAAAAGGAGGGCTTTGATTAAGGCTTGACACTGTAGCCATTTCCCTGGCCCGTTGGGCCCTTTTGGGGAGAGGCTGGTTCTAAAACTAAACTCAAAAAGGAGGGCTTTTAATTCAGGGGGCTTTTTTCTTGGTCCTTTTGGTCCTTTTGGGATTAGGTTGGTGCTAAGACTTACCCCAGGAAGGAGGGCTTTTATTTAAACTAGACTCTGGGCGCTCTGTCCTGGTCTGTTTGGCCTTTTTCGGGCCAAGTGGGTTCAAAGACTTAGCCAGGCTACTACCAAGTCTTAACCCAGTCAATTAGGCCCTTTTAGGGCCATTGTTGTAACCAATCTTAGTCATGTAAAGTAGAATTTGTATTCAGGCTAGACTCTGAGGGTTCTGTGCTCGTCCGTTTGGCTCTTTGGAGGCCAGGTTGAGTCCAAGACTAGCCAGGAAAGGAGGTTGTTGATTCAGGGTAGACTCAGGAGTAATTTTACTGGTCCTTTTTGGGCCTTTTTGGGTCTGGCTGCTGCCAAGACTTAGCCAAGAAAGGAGGGTTGTGATTCAGGCTACACTCTGGGGGCTCTGGCCTGGTCTGTTTGGCCTTTTTCGGGCTAGGTTGGTTCAAAGACTTAGCCAGGAAAGGAGGGCTTTGATTGAGGGTAGACTCTGTGGGCATTTGGCTGGTCCTTTTTGCCCTTTTGGGGACAGGTTGGTGCCAAGATTTAGCCAAGAAAGGAGGGTTTTGATTTGGGGTAGACTCAAGGTGCTCTTGCCAGGTACGTTTGGCCCTTTTAGGGCCAGGTTACTGCCAAGACTTAGACAAGAAAGGAGGGTTTTGATTCAGGGTGGACTCTGGAGCCATTTCCCTGGTCCTTTTTGCCCTTTTGGGTTTGGGTTGGTGCTGAGACTTACCCCAGGATGAAGGGCTTTTATTCAGGCAAGACTCTAGGGGCCATTGCCCTGGTCCTTTTGGCCCTTTTAGGCTCTGGTTGATGCCTGGTCTTGGCCAGGAAAGGAGGGCTTTGATTCAAGCTAGACTCTGGGGGCTATGACCTGGTCCTTTTGGCCCTTTTGGGTTTAGGTTGGTCCTAAGACTTACCCCAGGAAGGAGGGCTTTTATTCACAGTAGACTCTGGGGGATTTTGCTGATCCTTTAGCCCTTTTAGGGCCAGGTTAGTTCCAAGACTTAGCCAAGAAAGGAGGGCTTTGATTCAGGGTAGACTCTGGGGGACTTTGCCTCGTTCTATTGGCCCTTTTGGGGCCAATCTTTTCCAAGTAAAGGAGACATTTGATTCATGATAGACTCATCGGGCTCTGGGCTGAATATTTTTGCAGTCTTTGGGCCAAGAAAGTGCAAAGACTATCCCCAGGAAGGAAGGCTTTTATTCAGGCTAAACACTGGAGCCATTTCCATGGTCCGTTTGGCCTTTTTGGGTCCACACTGGATCTAAAACGTAACTGAAAAAGGAGGGCTTTTAATTCTGGTTAGACTCAGGCTGCTATTTCTTGGTCCTTTTGGCCCTTTCGGGGCCAGGCTTATGACCAATGTTGGCTCAAAAAGGAGAATTTTGATTTATGATAGACTCAGGGGGCTCTGTCCTGGTCCGTTTGTCCCTTTTGGGGCCAGGTTGGTTTAAAAATTTAGCACGGAAAGGAGGGCTTTTTTTTTAATATGGCCAGTCCCTCGAGCAATTTCCATGGTCCTCGTGGTCCTTTTTTGGACCTGCTGGTGCAAAGGCTTTGTTTCAGCTTAGACTTTGGAGCGATTTCTCTGGTCCTTTGGCCTTTTGGGGTCCAGCTTTTTTTTTAGCTAGACACTCTGGGCTCTGGCCTGGTCCTTTTGGCCCTTTTGGGCTCTGGTTGATGCCTGGTCTTGGCCAGGAAAGGAGGGCTTTGATTCAAGCTAGACTCTGGGGGATATGACCTGGTCCTTTTGGCCCTTTTGGGTCTAGGTTGGTCCTAAGACTTACCCCAGGAAGGAGGGCTTTTATTCACAGTAGACTCTGGGGGTTTTTGCTGGTCCTTTAGCCCTTTTAGGGCCAGGTTAGTGCCAAGACTTAGCCAAGAAAGGAGGGTTTTGATTCAGGGTAGACTCTGAGGGACTTTGCCTCGTCATTTTGGCCCTTTAGGGGGCAGTGTTGTAACCAATCTTAGCCATGTAAAGTAGAATTTGTATTGAGGCTAGACTTTGAAGGTTCTGTGCTCATCCGTTTGGCCCATTGGAGGCCAGGTTGAGTCCAAGACTTAGCCTGAAAAGGAGGGCTTTGATTCATGCCAGACTGAGGAGTAATTTTCCTTGTCCTTTTGGGACTTTTTGGGCCTGGTTGGTGCCAAGACTTAGCCAAGAAAGGAGGGTTTTGATTCAGGCTACACTCTGGGGGCTCTGGCCTCGTCCTTTTTGCCCTTTTTTGGCCAAGTTAGTACAAAGTCTCAACCCAGAAAAGAGAGCTTTGACGCAGGTTAAACTCTGGGGGCTTTTGCCCGGTCCTTTAGGCCCTTTTAGGGCCAGTGTTGTGACCAATCTTAGCCATGTAAAGTAGAATTTTTATTCAGGCTAGACTCAGGGGGTTCTGTGCTGGTCCGTTTGGCCCTTTTAGGGCCAGGTCAGTGCCAAGACGTAGCCAAGAAAGGAGGTTTTTAATTCAGGGTAGACACAGGAGCTATTTCCCTGGTCCGTTTAGCCCATTTGGGGCAAGGTTGGTTTCAAAATATAGCAAGGATAGGAGGCCTTTTTAATAAGGGCAGTCTCTGGAGCAATTTCCATGGTCCTTTTGGTCCATTTTTTGGACCTGCTGGTGCCAAGACTTACCCCAGAAAGGAGACCTCTGTTTCATATTAGACTCTGGGGGCTTTCTGCTGGTCCTTTGGCCCTTTTAGGGCGAGGTTAGTGCCAAGACATAGCCAGGAAAGGAATGGTATTGATTCAAGGTAGACTCTGGGGGACTTTGCCTCGTCATTTTGGCCCTTTTGGGGCCAGTGTTGTGACGAATCTTATTCAAGTAAAGGAGAAATTTGATTCAGGCTGGACTCATGGGGCTCCTGGCTGGTTCCTTTTTCCATTTGGAGGCCAGGTTGAGTCCAAGACTTAGCCAGGAAAGGAGGGTTTTTATTCAGGGTAAACTCTGGGGGACTTTGCCTCATCCTTTTGGCATTTTTTGGGGCCAGTGTTGTCACCATTCTTATTCAAGTAAAGGAGAATTTTGATTCATGATAGACTCAGGGGGCTCTGGCCTTGTCCTTTTGGCCCTTTTGGGCTCAGGTCTGTACCCGGTCTTGGCCGAGAAAGGAGAGCTTTTATTCAGGCTAGACTCTGGGAGCTTTGGCCTTTTCCTTTTTGCCCTTTTGTGGCCAGGCTTGTGCCGAGTTTTTTCTCAGAAACAAGGGTTTTGATTCAGACTAGACTCTGGGCGCTCTGGCCTGGTCTGTTTGGCCTTTGATTCAGGCTATAGTTAGGAGTGATTTTCCTCGTCCTTTTTGCCCTTTTGGGGCCAGGCTAGTACCAAGTCTTAACCAAGAAAGGAGAGCTTTGATGCAGGTTAAACCCTGGGGGCTTTTGCCTGGTCCTTTTGGCCCTTCTTTGATTAAAGACTGAGAACCTGCTTGGCCTAACAAGGGCAAGAGCACCCTGAATCAAGCCGTTATCAAAGCCCTCCTTTCAGAACCAAGGCTGGGCACTAGCCTCTCCCCAAAAGGGCCAAAAGTACCTGGGGCTAAGAATGGGCACCAGTCAGGCCCATAAAGTACCATAAGGACCAGGCCTTAGCCCCAAGAGTCTACGCTGTATCAATGCCCTCCTTTCTGGAATGACTTGGCACAAGCCTGACCCCAAAAGGGCCAAAAGGAAAAGCCCAGAGTTTCTAAAGTCTGGCCAGAGTCAATGGCCTCCTTTCTGGGTTAATCCTTTTTTCCAGCCTGGCCCCAAAAGGGCTAAAAGGACCAGGCCAGACCCCAGGAGTCTAGCCTGAATCAAAGGTGTCTTTTTTGGGATAATTATTGTTACCAGCAAGCAGCAAAAAGGAAAAAAAGGACCAGATAGGAGGCCACAGAGTAAAGCCTGTTTCTGAGCCCTCCTTTCAGAACAAAGACTGGGCACCAGCCTGGCCCCCAAAGGGAAGAAAATGACAAGGACAGCCTGTATCAAAGTCCAGCCTGTATCAAAGTCCTCCTTTTTGGGATTTGAATTGGCACCAGCCTGGCCCCAAAATAGCCAAAACATCCAGGGAAAAGCCCCCAGAGTGTTACCTGTATCAAAGCCTTCCTTTCTGGGCTAAGAAAGGCCACCAGCCTGGCCCCAAAAAGGCCCAAGGACCAAACCAGAGATCCCAGAGTAAAGTCTTTATAAAAGCCTTCCTTTCAGGACCAAGACTTGGCACCAGCTTTGCACCAAAAGTGCCAAAAGGACCAGGTCAGAGCCTCCAGAGTCTAACCTGTATCAAAGCCCTCCTTTCAGGGCTAAGACTTGGTAACAGCCTGACCCGAAAAGGGCAAAAAGGACCAGGCCAGAGCGCCCTGAATCTAGCCTGTATCAAATCCCTCTTTTCTGGGGTAAGTCTTGACACCAGCTTGGACCCAAAGGGGCCAAAAGGACCAGGCGAGAGCCACAAGAGTCAGGCCTGTATCAAAGCCCTCCTTTCTGGGCTAAAAGGACCAGGACAGAGCCTCCAGAATGAAATCTTTATCAAAGTCCTCCCAACACTGGGCATCAGCCTGGCCTCAAAAGGGCCTAAAGGACTAGGCCAAAGTCCCAAGAGTCTAGCCTTACTCAAAGGCATCCATTCTTGGGTAAGTTATGTTACCAGCAGCCTCCCAAAGGACAAAAAGGACCAGGCAGGATTCCACAGAGTAAAGCGTGTATCAAAGCCCTCCTTTCAGGACCAGGACTGGGCACCAGCCTGACCCCAAAAGGCCCAAAAAGCCCAGGGAAATGGCCCCCTGGTCTAGCATGTATCAAATCTCTCCTTTCTGTGGTAAGTCTTGGCACCAGCTTTGACCCAAAAGGTTCAAAAGGACCAGGCAAGTGCACAAAAAGTCTGGCCTGTATTAAAACCCTCCTTTCTAGGGTAAATAATGCCAATAACCTGGCCCCAAAATGCCCCAAAGGACCACGGAAATTGCCAAAGAGTCTAACGTATAGCAAAGCCCTCCCTTTTGGCCCCAAAAAAGGGCCAGACCCCCCAGAGTCTAGTCTTTATCAAAGCCTTCCATTCAGGACCAGCCAGGGAAAATGCCCCAGAGTCTAGACTGTATCAAAGCACTCCTTTATGGGATGAGACTTGGCACCAACCTGGCCCCAAAAGGGCAAAAATGTCCAGGGATATGCCTCCAAAGTTTCGTCTATATCAAAGTCCTCCTTTCTGCTGCAAGTCTTGGCACCAGCCTGACCCAAGAAAGGGCCAAAAAAGAAGGTTGACCGGGCAAGAGTGAGAATAGAGGAACGCATGTTTGACTCCCATGCGTGACGTGCATGATCAGTCAGCATGTCGAGTTTGGGCCGTTTTATGAGAGTTCTTGACTGCTTGTGCAATGTTTTTGTTCAGTCCGTCGAGTATTGCCAGACAAAGCAATACCTCATATGGACATATAGACTTGCTGGTCTTTCATGTTTTTCATGCCGCTTTGCTGATCAAATATTGTAGTGAGCCTATGTATATATTAATCTGTAGACTCACTTGGCTTCTGGACACACATTTGGATTGCTGTGAGATCATATGTCAGTGGAAACTCACGGCGATGGCAGTGTTGAGGGTGTTTATAGCAGAAATATATCTCATGTTGTCAACAACATCTGGCTTATCTGCACGAAAGTCGTTGTGTGGGATGTTGGATTTGATTTTTGCAAAGTCACCCGTCATTATAGCCTGAGCCAATATCTTTCTACATTCTAGCCCAGACGGCCTGTACTCCGTGCAGAATTCTTCAAAGTCTTTCGCGAATGCTTTACCAGCAACAAAACCAGAGCCACCAGTGTAGTCTTTATCAAAGCCCTTCTCTAGGGTTTGCAAAAGAAGGGCCTAACTAACCTGGCCCCAAAATTGCCAAAAGGACAAGGAAAATGGCCCCAATGTCTAGCCTATAGCAAAGCCCTCCTTTGTAGGATAAGACTTTGCACCATCCTGGCCCAAAAGGAGCCAAAACGTCCAAGGAAATGCCCCCAGAGTCTAGCCTGTATCAAAGCACTCCTTTATGGGCAAAGACTGGGCACCAGCCTGGCCCAAAAAGGGCAAATCGGACCAGGGAAATAGCCACAGAGTCTAGCTTGTATCAAAGCCCTCCTTTCTGGATTAAGAGTGGGCACCAGCCTGGCCCCAAGAAGGTAAAAAGGACCAGGTCGGAGGCCCCAGAGTCAAGCTTGAATTAAAAGCCTGCATTATGGGGTTAATTTTGGCACTAACCTGGCACTAAAATTGCTAAAAGGACCAGGGAAATGGCCCCAGGGTCTAGCCTGTAGCAAAGCCCTCCTCTTCGGGATAAGACTGGCCACCAGCCTGGCCCCAAAAGGGCCAAAAGGATTAGGCCACAGCCCCCAGAGTCTGGCCTGAATCAAAGGCCTCGTTTGTGCGGTGAGCCTTGTTATCAGCCTGGCCCCAAAAGGGCAAAAAAGAAAGAGCCAGAGCCCCCAGAGTCAAGCTTGTATCTCAGCCCTCATTTCAGGTCCAAGACTGGGCACCAGCTTGGCGCAAAAAGGGCAAAAAGTAACAAGAGGCCCCAGAGTCAAGCTTGAATTAAAAGCCTGCATTATGGGGTTAATTTTGGCACTAACCTGGCACTAAAATTGCTAAAAGGACCAGGGAAATGGCCCCAGGGTCTAGCCTGTAGCAAAGCCTTCCTCTTCGGGATAAGACAGGCCACCAGCCTGGCCCCAAAAGGGCCAAAAGGATTAGGCCACAGCCCCCAGAGTCTTGCCTGAATCTAATCCCTCCTTTCTGGGGTAAGTCTTGGCACCAGCTTGGCCCCAAAAGGGCCAAAGGGACCTGGCTAGGGCCCCCAGAGCATCCTGAATCCAAGCCTTCATTTCAGGGCTACGACTGGGCACCAACCTGGGCCTAAAACGGCCTAGAGGACCAGGCCAGAGTCCCCAGAGTCTACCCTGAATCAAAGCGTTCCTTTCTGGGCTAAGACAGGGCACCAGCCTGAACCCAAAAGGGCTAAAAGGACAAGGCCAGACCCCCAGAGTCTAGCCTGAATCTAAGGCATCCCTTCTGGGATAAGTCTTGTCACCAGCTAGCTGCAAAAAAGACAAAAAGGACCTGGCAGGAGCCCCCAGATTTAAGATTGTATCAGAGCTCTCCTTTCAGAACAAAGACTGGGCACCAGCCTGGCCCCAAAAGGGCCAAAATGACTAGGGAAATGGCCCCATGGACTATTCTGTATCAAAGCCTTTCCTTTTTGGGATAAGGCTTGGCAACAGCCTGGCCCAAAAAGGGCCAAATGGACCAAGCCACAGCCCCCATAGTCTAGCCTGAATAAAAGCCTTCCTTTCTAGGCTCAGAAAGGGCACCAACCTTGCCTCAAAAGGGCCAAAAGAACCAAGCCAGAGCGCCCAGATTTAAGTTTGTATCAGAGCCCTCCTTCCTGGGCCAAGAGGCAAGAGCCTGGCCCCAAAAGGGCCAAAAGGACCAGGGAAGCTAAACATGCAGAAAATGGGAACCCTCAAATGCTACAGGAAATTAAAGAGAAAAGAGGCGAAATTGATGACCTGGCTTCACAAGAAATAACACAAAAAACGTTTATTTTACTTAGCAAAGTGGTTAGAAATTCTCTAAATATCTATCTTGGAAGCTTAGAAAGCAACAGGCCGAGAGAACTATTTCTAAAATACGAGACAACCAGAACAATGCAATTCTAACCAAACAAGACCAACTACAATCCACATTTGAATCCTACTACAAAAACTGTTTACTCAAATAGTACAAAACAATGACAGAAAATACAATCTTTTCTAGATACTCTTAACTTACCCATCATGACGGAGGAGCAAAACAAAAAAATGAGGGGTGTGAGTGATGGGTTCACTTCCGAGTGGAACAAAGCTCTAAGAAAAACAATCACCCCCTGCTTTTGTCAACTTTTAACTGGTCCCTTAAAAAAGCTCAGATCCCCCCAAGTTGGAAGGAAGCCATCATATCCTTGATATCTAAAGAGGGGAAGGATCGACTTGACTGTGCCTCATACAGACCTATTCCAATTCTGAATGTGGACTATCGTATATATATATATATATATATATATATATATACCTCAATCATGTCCAAAAGAATGGAACAAATACCAAATTTAATTCATAATGATCAGGCAGGATTTATTAACAAACAACAAACACAAGATAATACACGACGATCTCTACACATAATGAACTATATACATAATCAAAAAAACAAGGCTCTAATAATGATCTTAGATGCTGAAAAAGCCTTTGACGCTGTAAACTGGTGTAATGGTTGTAACTCACACCCCTCCAGATCACCGTCCACCACTCGTGCTGTATCCAGAGCCAGCAGTGGCGCCACGAAAGTTGAGAAGTGCTTCACTGCCAGAACAGCTGCTTACGTGTCCCGTGATCAAAGTGGCGGGTACAGGCCCTGGTCAAAGAAAGATGTCATGGCTATGACAAAATCCCTGCCCAACCTAGTTACAGATGGTAAAGCATTCGCGAAAGACTTTGAAGAATTCTGCACGGAGTACAGGCCGTCTGGGCTAGAATGTAGAAAGATATTGGCTCAGGCTATAATGACGGGTGACTTTGCAAAAATCAAATCCAACATCCCACACAACGACTTTCGTGCAGATAAGCCAGATGTTGTTGACAACATGAGATATATTTCTGCTATAAACACCCTCAACACTGCCATCGCCGTGAGTTTCCACTGACATATGATCTCACAGCAATCCAAATGTGTGTCCAGAAGCCAAGTGAGTCTACAGATTAATATATACATAGGCTCACTACAATATTTGATCAGCAAAGCGGCATGAAAGACATGAAAGACCAGCAAGTCTATATGTCCATATGAGGTATTGCTTTGTCTGGCAATACTCGACGGACTGAACAAAAACATTGCACAAGCAGTCAAGAACTCTCATAAAACGGCCCAAACTCGACATGCTGACTGATCATGCACGTCACGCATGGGAGTCAAACATGCGTTCCTCTATTCTCACTCTTGCCCGGTCAACCTTCTCGGACGAAATCTGATGTGCAGTTTGGGCGTTTGTCTCATATCCACCTCAGATGAATTAAAGGTGACTAAATTCAAAGAACTAAACTGTGATTCAAATTTCTTTATGGAGTTTATAGATCCCAAATCTGATTTTCAATGGAAATTGAACCATAATTCCTCAATTGAATTGATTTATTTTGCTCAGGGAAAAGTTAAGCAAACTAATGACACTGAGTTTATGGATGCAGGAGTGCTCCAAAACATTTCTTGTTTGTCCACAGAAATAGAACACAATAATGACATACAATGGTGTGAATGTGGGGAAGATGAACTGACTACTGACTTATTTTACTGGGATGATAATTACTCTGCCATCTCTGTGCCACTCATTGAACATTTTAAAAAGCTAAACGTGCCAAATTCGCACATGTACATAGCATTTTCAAAGCCAGTTGATGCTACTTGGGGAGATGCTCAAGATTTTGTTAAAAATTGTTCTGTGGTGGAGGACTGGGCCGAAAGTTCTCATTCTGATGTGTTGTTTTCATGCTCCACAAATTCTTGGAGAATGCGTTTGTCTCTGCCTGTTCAGGTCATCCGTTACCATGGGGACTGATAAGAGCCACTCTGCTACAGGAGTATACCTCAGACCGGAGCAGAGGCTATCCCGGAACTCAGACAAGTCCCGGAGGAGCTCTGGGGCAAAGGTCAAACTGATGTAGGCTGTATTCGTGGTTGTCAACCCGTAATTATTACCCCTAAATCTGATGTGCATCCCTGCAGACCGCAATATGCCCTGCGCCCAGAGGCGGTGGAAGGTATTACACCAGTGTTTGAAGCTTTAAGCGAAGCTGGTGTGATGGTTTCGTGCAAATCTGGGAGGGTACGCGGCCCAATTTTTCCAGTGAAAAAAGCAGGTGAGCCTGGCGCACCAGCAAAGTGGCGATTTACAAATGACTTAAAAGCAGTAAATGAAGCTGTAGAACCAGTGACAGCTATAGTGCCCAATCCATACACAAAATATTTTACTGCAGTGGATTAAGCTAATGCTTTCTTTTCTGTCCCTGTTCATCAGGATTCACAGGATTTACGTGGTGCAACACGTTGCTGCACGACTCATTGGCTCCTCTACAATTATCAACTGGTAGTTGTATTCTTCAATACGCAATGGTATTTTATTGTGCTCTCCTACAGAAGAACAATGTAAACGAGATACAGTGACTTTATTAAAACATTTGCATGCAGAAGGCCACAAAGCGAGCCTTTCTAAATTACAATTTGCTAAAGAGGAAGTCATTTTCCTGGGTCACGTGATTTCCAAAGATGGCAAAAGAATTTCTACAAAACGCATTGCAGCAATACAGATTATTCCCAAACCAGTAACTAAGAAACAACTGGGAATGTGTTCATATTGTCGACAATTTATTCCAAACTATTCTGTAATGGAGTCTCCTTTAAGTGCACTCATTTATGGTAAAGGCCTTCGGACTCATGACAAACTGACGTGGACAGAGGAAGCAGACACAGCTTTCTGTGAGTTGAAAATGGCTTTACAGAAGCCGCAAACGCTGGCGTTACCTGACCCGACGAGACCATTTACACAAACAGACTGTTGACGAACAAAACGGCTGCATGACCTCCGTTTTGCTTCGGTTGCACGGGGGCGACCTGTCGCCTATTTTTCTGCTAAACTGGACCCAGTAGTAGCCGGCATGCCACGCTGCTTGTGTGCGGTTGCAGCAGTTGAAAAAGATGTCCTGGCCTCAGTTGGTTGTTGGTCATGTGGTACCATGAGGAGGAGCCACTCATTAACCCTGACTTGACTCTCTATGAAGATGACTACGCATCTCGGGACACAGACAAAGGACATAATTGAGTTGGCTTTGCAGTGTGCTCCGACTGAGAAGTGCTGGAGTCAGGTCCACTGCCCAGACACTTCTCTGCCCAAACAGCTGAGTTAGTGGCTCTGACGAAAGCATGTATTCTGGCAAAAGGCCAATCTGTCACCATCTACACTGACTCACGTTATGCATTTGGGTTCTGTCATGACTGGGCTGGGCTGTGGCAGCACAGGAAATTCATGAAATCTGATGGTAAACCCATTCTAAATTCAACAAAGGTTGCAGAACTTCTGGAAACTATTCTACTGCCATCAGAGATTGCTATTTGTAAGTGTGAAGCTCAAAATAATCAGGATGACCCCATTTCACAGGGAAACAGCAGAGCTGATGCAGCAGCTAAGGCAGCAGCTAAGGCAGCATCTTGTTTTAACTGGATAAAATCAGATGTCTGTTTAGTGTTTGATGTAGTATCCATTTCAGATTACCTCAATGCCATGCAGAGCTTCGCCCCCAGAGAGGAAATCTCTGTGTGGAAAACGGCGGGGGGCGTGGAAAAAGGACGAGGTTTGGCTTGGGCCTAAAACAATAAACCCTGTTTACCTAAACATTTTTTCAGGCAACTGGCGCTGATTTCACATGGCCGTGACCATGCATCAACTGCAGAAATTATAGCTACTGTGGGAAAGAATTGGTTAACAAAATGTTTTACAATTTATGCCGAAAAGTTTTGTCAATCTTGTGCTATTTGTTTAACCAATAATAGTTAGAGTAAAACAAATCCCACAGGCAGCTCACCCACCACCACAAAGACCTTTTTCCAGATTGATTTCATTGAACTAACCCCGAGTGAAGGAAAGAAATTCTGTCTGGTATTTGTTGATGTTTGGTCCAGGCATGTGGAAGCATTTGCACGTAAACACGCTTCAAGTAACGCAGTGGTCAAAGCTCTGATCACTGAGATAGTGCCACGCTGGGGCATCCCTGAAAGAATTTCCAGTGACAATGGCAGCCACTTTGTAGCTAAGGTCGTGGAGGAGGTGGGTACATTTATGGGCATTGATCTCCGTAAACATACCTCTTATTACCCAGAATCATCAGGCCTGGTGGAAAGGAGCAACCGGACGATCAAAACAAAGCATGTGAGGAGACTGCACTCTCCTGGGTTAAGGCGCTTCCGCTTCCACTTATGTATATGAGAATGAGAGTTCAGGCAAGATGTAACATGAGTCCATTTGAAATTTTGTTTGCTCGCCCACCTAATATAGGCTTAGGCTCACCTCCGCCACATGATCTGCCAGATACCTCTTTGTGTGATGACTCAATGTTATCTTATTGCAAAGAACTGGATGCACTGTTGTCCTCTATTTCTGTGCAGGTGAAAACTGCTCTCAATTCAATTCAATTTATTTTTGTAACGCCCAAAATCACAACAGTAGTTGCCTCGAGGGGCTACAGTGGAAAACAAAATAAACAGTGTTCATAGGGACTTGGAAATGTCCCAGCGTCCTGTGTCCTTAGACAGATGTCCCAAGCTCCCCTGTCCTTAGACCCTCCTTCTCGGCCAAGAAAAACTACCAAACCTCTTTGGGAAAAAGTATAAACCTGTAGGAGTTCCACAGTGAAGAACAGATCCGACTCCCTCGGACGGACAGGCGGACGCACCTCAACTTGCAGATACACGGTGGAGCAAGACCCACTCAGGAGGAGAACCAATTCTTCGAGGCCGATGAAGAACCGTTCATATGGAGTAGAGACCGTTTCTCCAGGCAGACCGTTTCTCCAGGCAGACCGTTTCTCCAGGCAGATGAGGAGCATCTGGATCCACAGGTCATCGGTGTGCCTGCTCCACTCCCGTCGGGGAAGTGGGAGAAAAAGAAGGAAAAGCAATGAACAAATTGCCAGTGAAATTAAATATTAAATATTGTTTGATAGAAAAGTAGTAGGAAACAGAGGATAGTGCTCAAGCTGCCATACTTCCCCCAGTATAGTTGCTCCTAGGGCAGCATAGCTGGGAACTATAGGTTTTTATTTCTGTTCCTAACTGGCCTGACCATAAGCGATTTCAAAGAGGAAAGTTTTAAGCCTGGTCTTAAATGAAGAGACTGTCGGCCCCTTTAACATGGACCGGAAGCTGATTCCACAACACAGGAGCTTGGTAGCTAAACGCTCTACCTCCTACTATATTGATGTATCAATGATCTGGACAGCCAAGCAACAAAATATATTAAAATCAAATGGGAAAAGGAAGGTAATTTTTTGACGGATGAGGAATGGGAGGAAATATGTACATCACAGTGGAGGACCACAAAGTCCCATGTTTAGAGTGAATTTTGTTGGAAGAATGTGACTAATTTTTTCATAACACCATGTCAAAGTGCAGATTATTCAGAGAGAGGGGCTGAATGCTGGAGAAACTGTGGTTGCCGGGAGGCAAACCATTACCATGTGTTTTGGGTCTGTCCTGTAGCACAGAAATATTGGGCACAAATTAACCAGGCAATACACAATATTTTTGACACCGCTATTCCATTAATTTTTGGAACAATGTATTTAGGGCTCAAAAATCTTGCTATGGACATAATGGATGGATATCTATGGGGCATACTTTTGGCCGTCGGGTGGAAGGCAATCACAAAAAAATTGAGGACACACTTCTCCGACGATTAAGGACTGGATGAACATCATAACTGACATACACATGGACTCATCCTGAAAATGGACATATTCAACAAAAAATTGACAAAATGGGACTCATACTTCCTGCCATGAGATGCGTAAACCCCTCACTCACAACCTCAATATCTGCAATATCTCATTATTATTATTATTATTATTATTATTATTATTATTATTATTATTATTATTATTATTATTATTATTATTGTTGTATACACATATGAGAGAATGAATATTTGTGTGTATGTATATGTGGATATATGTATGTGCACACATATATTTATCTATATGATTGAGTATGAGGGAAAATGTGTATTTGAATGTTTTATGTGTATGTATATGGGTAGATGAATGTCTGCATGTGGATATGTATATATGTGTGTTATGTCGGTGTAATCCCTCATTCGTCCAGGAGTGTTCCATTGTAGAAAAAGATTCAGTTGTAGTCACCTGGACTCTGTTTAGAAAAAACAATACATTTCGACTCTCATCCAAGAGTCATTCTCAATCAGTGAAACAAGTCTGAGAACTCATGTTTATATCCTACTCTGTGAAAGCCCTGCCCCTGCTTCTCTCTGTTTTTTCACCCTGTTTGTGGCTTTGAGATGAAGATGTACGACGCTTTGGGGTCCTGAACTCGCGTGTCTTCGGTGTTGATAAAGCCTCTTGTGAAGTGGCAGCTTAGTCTCCCCTATTTAACGCTCTTTACAACTTTCTTCACTGCATTGGATAGAATACATTACACTGCTCTGTTTTTGTGTAGGCATCTTGTCCTTATGGTGAACCAGTTTTTATCTTAACGTGTTGCCTAGTTTGAAAATAAACAGGGACTTCGTGTTGTCTAAAAATTCTTTGCAGTTTTTCCAACAGTCCCGAGACATAAGGGATAGAGACACCCTTTCTTCTTGGTTCTGTTTCCCTTTGTCCCTTTTGTCCTGCATTTTAGTTCTCTTCACTTTGTTCAGAGCCCAAGTCGGGTATCCACAGGCTGAGAGAGCATTCCGGACGTCCAACATGTTAGGAATGCTCTCAAAAGCAGGACAAAAGGGACCAAAGGCACAAAAGACTATATAAAAGGAGCCATCTAAAGTTATTCAACTTCTTCTTAAAAAAAACTATGGTCTTTGTGCGGTGCAGCCGCAAACTTTTACCAAAATATTGACATTTTCAGTACACAATCGACTCCTTTTTGTGGTCCCCAGTCAAAAGGTAATCTTTTTGAAATTCTTGGCAAAATGTGCGGCTTAGCCTCACACAAACCATAACACTTACAATAACAAATTGGATAACTATTGATGTTCCACTCCTGAAGGTGAGTCTCACCAAATTTTAGGTTAGTCGGGCAAACGCCCGAGGCGTTCGTAAAAGAATAAAGTGTAAGTATTTTATAATTTCAGAGAAGTGGCAATTTTCCCATTGGAATAACATGGGAGGTTTCTGTCATCGCTACGGCTACGCCGTAACAAATATGACATGACATTTTTTGATCAGGACGCCAAAATGTAATTTTGTGCCAAATTTCATAAAATTTCCAAAAACTAAATACTTTGCCCCCCATATAAAATGTTATTTCACTCTGTAGGGGGCGCTATCACGCCAAATGAATTTGTTTCACTTCAAGTAGGTTTAGGGCAATGTTTAAACAACTGATTTAAATTTGATGCAAATCGGACTTTGTTATGCGCAATGGCAGCAAATTTTAAATTTGAGACATTTCTGAAATTTTAGCAATAGTTTGCGGCTTCGCCGCACAGACACCGTGAAAGATATCAAAATAATTTGGAAAACTTTTGATGTCCCACTCCTCAACACCATTTTCACCAAATTTCAGCAACGCCCTAGGAGGAGTTCGTAAAAGTACGACATTTGGAAAAACTCCCGAGTCATGCTTAGCAAACTTTGATCCAAAATGGGCAACATTTGGTTGGGCGAAGGGCATTGCCGTAGTAATATTTTTTACTTCTCTTGTCACCATCTACCTCTGCGCCAAATTTCATCATTCTACGATCAGATTTTTTTGGGGCCATTTCCTATCCTTCAATGCATTTGGGCGCTCTCACACAACACATTTTTGAGTTTTAGAAAAAGGAGATAGCAAGAATGTAGAGAGGCACGATTTTAGAGGTGTGCAAATTTTCCTGACTTTTCGTCAATGTTCACTAGGTGAAAAATAGCGGGGTTGGTCCCCAGAAGAAGAAGAAGAAAGAAAGAAGAAGAATATTCCGATGCGAAAACAATGTTTCCCATTTTTCAAATATCATAAACTATACATTTTCGGAAAGCGCTCGCTCCTACCTCATGGTGTGGGTCCCTGGTCACTGATGGGCACTTTAGTTAATTTTGAGTGGGCTCTACACAATAATATTGTTAAATTTTTGCATTACATGCTCATATCTACGGAACGTGCTTGAGTTGGGGGAATGCATTCGTGAGCTACTCAGCGGTCGTCATCCCCATGTAAAGCACTTATTTAGTGCGCACTTTTGCACAGGCTTCGCCTGTTTAGGACGATATTGTTACATTTTCTTACAACTAATTAGTATGCACAGGATGTGTATGAGTGAAGGAGTGCGTTAGTGAGTGTTTGAAAGTTGGCGAGTGCGTCGCGCTCGATTTCGTGCGCACTTACGCAGGCCGCCGTTTACGACAATAATGTTCCATTTTCTTACTACTAATTAGTATGCACGGGACGTGCATGAAGTGGAGGAGTGCGTTAGTGAGTGTTGGAAGCGGGCGAGCGCTATTCGCTCTTCGCACTTCGCACGGCCTTGCGGAACTAATAGGCCTCTCGCCAGCATGTGCCGCTCGGGGATAATGAGAAGAAACAGGCGAATAACAATAGCTCTTTGCCATTTCATGGCTTGAGCTAATAACGGAAACTCTTTTTCCGACCATTTTTTCCTCTATAAAAACTTAACCTAGAGTCAAGTGATTTTGCCCCATTGTGCCCGGTCACAAATGAACCCGTTATCAATTTTTTCAGGTGTCTATGACAAATAGATTGTCTTTAAGGAATTGTTTTAAATCTAATTTTGAGAGGGCGCAAGAGAGCCATTTTTTACATAGCCTATACATTTGTATATCATTGCGTTTGGATTGGAAATCTTCACAAACGCTCCAGTAACATTTTCCTATATTTTATTTGTTTTAAGAAATGTGGATTTTTTGACATTTTGTTCAAAATTCACTATGACCACACCTGAAGACTTCAAGACTTCAGCTTCAAACTTAACTTTCTATTGCTCATGGGTTTTGTGTCTTATGGACAAATTTTAAGTGTTTTCAATTAAAACTGTAGAGGAGATGCCAAAAGTACGACGAGGTGCACTTTTGTCAGTGCCTTGTTGATCCAACATGGCCGAATTCCTGTATGATTTGGGGCGGGGTCATAATATCATTTTTTACATGTTCTTACATGAACATTTTGGGTGTGAGCGTAATATATTTTACTGCGACTTTTTTGGCTTCGGGCTCCCATTGGCCCCATGTTAATCGATTTTTCGTAACTCATTTCCTTACTTCTCCTTTCAGAAAATACACGAATGCATCAACACATACACAGTAGAAAATATAGAGCTTCAAAAGTGTGTGACCGGTGGATTGAATGGTTTAATGGCGCACCAATATGACACAAAGATTTACTAATACCGAAAGTAAGTTGGTACCTGTAATATTAAAAGTCAAATTGATTTATTAAAAATATCCATGGAGACAAATGTGGCAACTGTTGCAGCTTCAAAATGTTACAAAGTACCACGATTAAACAAAGATGAAATAGAAGTTTAACAAATGTAACAAACTAATGGTTAGACAGTTCAATGCGTACACTAAGGCTGGAACATTACTATTAAGTACTGCAGAAATAACTACTATTATATATATAATATATATGTTTTTTTTCCTTCTCTAATTTTAGATAATTGCATCTTATCAGAAAATTAATGCATACAAATGATGAAACAATAACAGAGCTGTTTTATTGTATGTTGCGTTTTATAATATAATGCAACAAAAGGTATTCAAATACAAGTATCCTGATTAGACCAAGGAATACGTTTACATGTATCGTGCAAACGTATTTTAGTTTTTACTTACTCTGACTGTGTTGTGTTAGATCTTGTCTACTGTAAAGTTTTAGAAATATTTATTTTGTTTGCATGGTCTCATCATCCTTCCCAAAAAAGCTTTTCACTTAATCCTCTACTATTGCTCTTGTCAGACTCCTCACATTCCTCCAAACTTTCTCCATAATGAAGAAAGCTGGTTAGAGTAATGGCAAGCGTAAGTTTTTGGCCGCTTGCAATCTTTGCAAGTCTCCTTGGGCAAAAGGGAGCAGTGCAATCCTCGATATCCTTCTCTGACCAGTCTGCATTTTTTTTAAAAGTATACAATGAACATTTTATAAACCAATTTTGTTTCCAAGCCAGCAAAAACCCACCTGGACAAAATCTAAACATTTGGGTCTGGAACTGTGCGATTTCCGACATTGAGTGACAACCGTATTAACAGAGAATACATGGTCCATTCATAAAAACAAACAGAACTGCATAAGAGTAACTAGGATTAAAACATGGGAATGAGAAACATAGTTCATTTCTACAAACATTGAACTCTTATTTGGGGCGAAAGATTGGGTTGGTCTGAATCACAGGAGATTAATAAAACACAACTACAATAAAAACAGTTTTCACACTTAATGGTCTGGTTCAGACCCTTCAGCATTCACAACAGATTGCAGAGGACTGGCTTGTCAGAAAAGTGATTTTTTTAAACGAAATTGATTGAAACCGCATAATTTATAATAATTGACATTAAAAATAAACTGCAGAAATACCATCATTTGACGTGTGTCCTCGTCAGTCTGATGACACAGGTTGTCCAATTGTCAATACCACACTCATATATTGGAAATGTTGGATAATTTCTTTTACAAGAATTATCTTCTCTTCCTCAAAGCGTTTGAAAGCATGGCCTCATCAAAATGCTGTCTTTTAAGGTGGAAGCTCGGAACTAGTATGTCAAAACACAAAGAATAAAATGTTTAAACTCAAACTACCCAGGAGCTAAATATATTGACCAAAAAGACACAACATCTCCATGTACTTCCCAGGATAGAATGAAATCATCTGAGAGACTGCAGGTGGCCTCAATGTCAATTTCAGAATCAGGTCCTGATGCAGCATTGAAGACCTGGATCTTTTCCTGGAGCCTTTTTTTAATTCTCCAAATCTTCCAGTTTGTTTGCCGGTTTGGTTACTGTTCCTTTGTTTGATGCATACAATAGCTCCTCTAGTTCCTTCTGGAGTTAGTCCTTGTCAGATCCTCTAAGTAAATGAAAAAAAAAGACAATGGTTTTCTATTTTTTCTTAAATGAAGAGACTGTCGGCCTCTTTAACATGGACAGGGAGCTGATTCCCTGACACAGGAGCTTGGTAGCTAAATGCTCTACCGCCTTACTGTGCTTTTAGAGACCTTAAACCACCAGAAG
>BJKM01001560.1:25984-52342 GCA_015082035.1 Chaenogobius annularis | reverse complement strand
GGACTAAACCGGGACTAAACCAGGACTAAACCGGGACTAAACCGGGACTAAACTGGGACTAAACCAGGACTAAACCAGGACTAACCAGGACTAAACCGGGTCTAACTAAACCAGGACTAAACCGGGACTAAACCAGGACTAAATAAACCGGACTAAACCAGGACTACACCGGGTCTAAACCAGGACTAAACAGGTCTAAACCAGGACTAAACCAGGACTAAAACCAGGACTAAACCGGGTCTAAACCGGGACTACACCGGGACTCTAAACCAGGACTAAACCGGGACTAAACCAGGACTAAACCAGGGACTAACCGGGACTAAACCGGGACTAAACCGGGACTACCAGGACTACGCGGGACGGGACTAAACCAGGACTACACCGGGACTAAACCGGGACTAAACCCGGGACTAAACCAGACTAAACCAGGGGACTAACCGGGTCTAAACCGGACTTACACCAGGACTAAACCAGGACTACCGGGACTAAACCAGGACTAACCGGGCTAACCAGGACACACCGGGACTACGCCGCGGTCTAAACCGGACTACGCCGGGTCTAACCAGGACTACGCCGGTCTAAACCAGGACTAACCGGTCTAACCAGACTACACCGGGTCTAAACCAGGACTAAACCAGGACCTAAACCAGGACTACACCAGGACTAAACCAGGACAAACCAGGGTTCTAAACCAGGGCTAAACCAGGACTAAACCAGGACTAAACCAGGACTAAACCAGGACTACACCAGGACTAACCAGGCCGGGCTAAACGGGACTAAACCAGGGTTAAAGCCAGCCACAGGTCTAAACAGGTCTAAACAGGACTAAACCAGGATAAACCGACTAAACCAGACTAAACAGGTCTAAACCGTCTAAACCGGGTTCTAAACGCAGGTCTAACCAGGTTAACGGGACTAAACGGGACTAAACAGGTCTAAACCAGGACTAAACCAGGTCTAAACCACGGTAAACCAGTGCTATACCAGGACTAAACCAAACCAGGACTAAACCACTCTAAACCTGACTAAACGGACGAAACCAGACTAAACCGGACTAAAACCAGTCGAAACCAGCACTAAACCATCTTAAAACCAGAGTCTGAAACCGGACTAAAACCGGGACGTAAACCAGGACTTAAGCCCAGGTCATTAAACCGGACTAAACCGCACTAAACCACCACTTAAACCAAGCACTAAAAACAGCACTAAAAACCAGTCTAAAACCAGCACTAAACCAGGTCCCTAAACCAGGTCGTAAACCAGTCTAAAACGGGACTAAACCGGACTAAAACCGGGACTAAAACCGGACTTAAACCAGCGTCTAAACCGGAACTAAAACCGGAGGCTAAACCAGGCGAAACCACGGCTAAAAACCGGAAACTAAACGGACTAAAAACCAGGTCTAAACCAGACAAACCAGTCTAAACCAGGTCTAAACCAGTCTAAACCCAACAAACCAGGACGTAAAACCAGGTCTAAACCAGGACTAAACCGGACTAAACCAGGTCTAAACCAGCACTAAACCCAGTTCTAAACCAGGTCTAAACCAGACTAAACCAGACTAAACCAGGACTAACCAGGACTAAACCAGTCTTAAACCAGTCTAACCGGATCTAAACCGGGTCTTAAACCAGTCTAAACCAGCACTAAACCATGTTCTAAACCAGGAACAACCAGGACAAAACCAGGTCTAAACCGGTCTACCGGGTCTAAACCGGGACTAACCGGGTCTAAACGCGGGACCTAAACCGGGGACTAAACCAGGTCCTAAACCGGGTTAAACCGGTTAAACCGGGCTAAAACGGAACTAACCGGGACGTAAACCAGGGACTAAACCAGGTCTAAACCAGGATCTAAACCAGGTCAGCTAACCAAACCAACAAAGGCGTAAACCAAGGTCTTAAACCAGACTAAACCAGTAAGACTTAAACCAGGGTAACTCTAAACCAGCTTAAACAGGCTAACCAGGTACTCTAACTAACGCAGGACTAACCAAGGACAAAGCAGGACTGAAACCGGTCTAACCCAGGTCTAAACCGGGGTCTAAACCGGGAAACCAGACTAAACCGCGACTAAACCAGTCTAAACCAGACTAAACCGGGTCTAAACAGGTCTAAACCAGTCTAAACCGGACTAAACCGGGACTAAACCAGGTCTAAACCAGACTTAAACCAAATCTAAACAGGACTAAACCAGTCTAAACCAGTCTAACCAGGACTAAACCAGGACCTAAACCAGTCTAAACCAGACTAAACCGGGACTAAACCAGGTCTAAACCAGCACTAAAACCAGTCTAAACCAGGTCTAAACCAGACTAAACCAGGACTAAACCAGACCTAAACCAGGACTAAACCAGGTCTAAACCAGGCTAAAACCAGTCTAACCGGGGTCTAAACCAGACTAAACCAGGTCTAAACCAGCACTAAACCAGGGTCTAAACCAGGACTAAACCAGACTAAACCAGGTCTAAACCGGGTCTAAACCGGACTAAACCGGGACTAAACCAGACTAAACCGACTAAACCAGGTCTAAACCAGCACTAAACCAGTCTTAAAACCAGTCAAAACCGGGACGTAAACCGCGCGACTTAAACCAGACTAAGCCAGGTCTAAACCGGGACTAAACCAGCACTAAACCAGCACTTAAACCAGCACTAACCAGCCACTAAACCAGTCTAAACCAGCACTAAACCCAGTCTAAACCAGTTCTAAACCAGGTCTAAACCCGGACTAAACCGCGACAAAACCGGACTTAAACCGGGACTAAACCAGTCAACCAGACTAAACCGGTCTAAAACCAGGTCTAAACCATCTAAACCGGACTAAACCGCGACTAAACCACGTCTAAACCAGACTAACCAGGTCTAAACCAGTCTAAACCATCTAAACCAGGACTAACCAGGACTAAACCAGGTCTAAACCAGACTAAACCGGGAACTCTAAAACCAGGTCAAACCACACTAAACCAGGTCTAAACCAGATCTAAACCAACCTAAACCAGGACTAAACCAGACTAAACCAGGACTAAACCAGGTCTAAACCAGGTCTAAACCGGAGTCTAAACCGGGTCTAAACCAGTCTTAAACCAGCACTAAACCAGGTCTAAACCAGACTAAAACCAGACTAAACCAGCTCTAAACCGGTCTAAACCAGACGTAAACCGGACTAAAACCAGGACTAAACCGGCGACTAAACCAGGTCTAAACCAGCACTAAACCAGTAAACCCTAAACCAGTCTAAACCCTAAACCGGGTCTAAACCGTCTAAACCGGGTCTAAACCGGGTCTAAACCGGGTCTAAACCAGGTCTAAACCAGGACTAAACCAGGTCTAAACCAGGACTAAACCAGGTCTAAACCAGGTGCACGTCGTCATCATTTCAAGTGGAATGAGCCGGTTTTGAGTTGATGATGAAGTTGCTTCTGAAAGCTCGTTAGTGTCATTAGTAAAACGCTGCGTAAATGGCTTTGTTGGAGTGAAGGTCAAACACAGTCAAACCTTTTATTCCTGTTCAAGTTTGAGTTGGTTCTTCTCAGTGAATGTGAAGTTCTCGTCCCACTCCTGAAGCTGCAGCGCCGCTTGGAAACCACCGTGCTTAATTAGACTCATTCAAGTTAACGGGACAAAGTCATGAAAGCTGCTTCAGATCTTCAGCTCATTAGCTTTTCCAATCAACTCTTCAGAAGCAAACGTACGCTCAGACTTGATTTGTTGTTCGAGTGTTTCAGACGTTTAGATTGAGATGTTCAGAAGAAGAATGTTCCATGAAGGTTCCACATAAAGCACAGAGACGGAACACGAGCTCCATCTGCCTGATGTCTGTCCCTCTCTCAGGCCAGTCCTTCCTCGTTGGTGATGTTCGTGTCGTCCATTTCTTTGTGACGGTCTTACTTCCTGTCTCCAAAAGTACATTCCAAAAGTATCCATGTCTTCTGTCCATGGCAGGAGTTCTGAGGCCCAAGTGCAGAGTTCTAAAGTTCAGAGGGAGATGTCAAAAACAGTCTGCAGAGCGCTGAGAACTTCAGTCACATGTTTGTGTCAGTCCCAGAACACGTTACAGTGGTTTGCCTCCTGGTGGCGCCGTTTCCCTGTGAAGAATGAGCACTTTGACCTGGAGTTCTGAAGAAACGTCTCTCCAAACATGTGACTTTGAGCTCCTCCCACTGGGATGTCCTCACACTTTCCCATTCTTCATCTGTCAGAACAAATGACCTTCTCTTTCACATTTGTCTTTAATATATTTAGTATTTGTCCAGATTAGAAATGCACTGATGTCATTTAGATCTTATTCCTCTTGAAAGTTTGAATTGTCCGGTGGTACCACAATATGACAAATGTCCACCAACGTGAGAGTGGGAGAGAAGGGTGGGCATAATAAGCCTTGGCTTCTGCCTACACCTGGTCAAATAACATATTTGTTATGTGCTTGGATGTAGAGCACTTTTTGTTGTTTTTGTTTTTTTGTTTTTGACCAAACAACAATAAATTAAAAAAGTCCTGCTTCATGATCCTTGATGAACATCTCAGAGGGTTTCAATGGTCAGGACTTTGTTTCATGTCTTTGGTTATAAAAGTCTTATTTGTAAAAACCTATAAAAGTCAAAGGGTTCTTTCAATTATTCCACTTTTGTGACATTTCTAAACTGGAAATTCAAAACTGTTGCTACTTTTTCACATCAGAACTTCGACTTGAGGCGGTTTTAAGTCGTGAAAACCCGTTTGGCGGCTTTATTTGGGCTTCACTCTGGAACATTCTGAGCGTTTCCGAGGGTCTGGTGCTGAATCTGAACCGTTCTGTGCTCTTCTTCTGCAGAACGCTGTGGTCGGTGGGTTCGTGTCAATTATCTCCTGGAGAAGTCTCGGATCTGCACCCAGAGCCACGAGGAGAAGGAACTACACTATCTTCACAGACTGTGTGCTGGAGCGCGAGGAGATGAGGGAGAAGCTGCACCTGAGGCCCGGACACGTTTAGGGTGAGGCCTGGGGACTGTGTGCTGGGACCGGGAGACCAGGGGTGAGGCTGGGGCCGGGAGGACCAGGGGTGATGGGGGGGGCCGGGACCGGGACCAGGGGTGAGGCCTGGGGCCGGGGACCGGGACCGGGTGAGCTGCACCTGAGGGGTGAGGTGGGGCGGGACCGGACCAGGGGGATGGGGCTGGGCCACAGGGGTGAGGTTGACCGGCCTAGGGTGAGGCCTGGGGCCGGGGACGGGACAGGGTGAGGGGTGAGGCTGGGGCTGGGGCCGGGACCGGACCAGGGGTGAGGCCTGGGGCTGGGCGGGACCGGACAGGGTGAGGCTGGGGCCGGAGGTGGGGCCGGGACCGGGACCGGGGGTGGGCTGGGGCTGGGACCGGGACGGACCAGGTGAGGCCTGGGGCTGGGACCGGGACCGGGACCAGGGGTGAGGCCTGGGGCTGGGACGGGACCGGGACGGGGGAGGGGGCCGGGACCGGGACCGGGGGGTGAGGCCTGGGCTGGGACGGACGGGGGGGTGAGGCCTGGGCTGACCGGGACCGGGACCGGTGAGCTGGGGCCGGGCGGGACGGGGACGGGGTGAGGCTGGGGCCGGGACGGGACCGGGACCAGGGTGAGGCCTGGGGGGGGCGGGACCGGGACCAGGGGTGAGGCCTGGGGCCGGGCCGGACGGACCAGGGGTGGGCCTGGGGCCGGGGCGGCGGGAACCGAGGGGTGAGGCCTGGGCCGGGCCGGGACGGGACCAGGGTGAGGCCTGGGCCGGGGCGGGACGGGCAGGGGTGAGGCCTGGGGCCGGGGGCCGGGGCCAGGGACAGGGGAGGCTGGGGCCGGGGCCGGGGCGGGACCAGGGGTGGGCCTGGGGCGGGGCGGGGCCGGGGTGAGGCTGGGGCCGGGGCGGGACGGGGGTGAGGCCTGGGGCCGGGACCGGGACCGGAGGGTGAGGGGCCTGGGCCGGGACGGTGAGGCTGGGGCGGGACCGGGGGTGAGGCCTGGGGCTGGGACGGACCGGGACCGGGGTGTGGGGCTGGGACCGGACCGGGGGTGGGGCTGGGACGGGACGGGGCTGGGGGCTGGGGCTGGGACGCGGGACCGGGACCGGGGGTGAGGCCTGGGGCCGGGAACGGGACCGGGGTGAGGCTGGGCTGGGACCGGGACGGGACCGGGGGTGAGGCCTGGGGCTGGGACGGCGGGCCGGGGTGAGCTGGGCTGGACCGGGACGGGTGGGAGGCTGGGGCTGGGAACGGCACAGGGGTGAGCTGGGCTGGCAGACAAAGTAGGCTGCGCAGACACAAGTGCGGCTGCGCAGACACAAGTCGCGGCTGCGCAGACACAAGTCGCGGCTGCGCAGACACAAGTCAGTTGTACAATTCATTGTCATTTACAATAACAATAATGAAAAGACATTATTGTGTGTAGAGGTCAGTTAGGGGAGGAGCTTAAAAGTGCACAGACCCCAATCCTTCCCCAAGTGCTTAAACACTCAGCAGTGACATTCAGCAAAGATCTGATCAGCCTAAATAATGTTCAGGCTCCACCTTCTCAACTGGAGAACATCCAGTCCCAGTGTTGGTGACCAGGACTGACCAGACTGAACCAGGACTGAACCAGGACTGAACAGGTTGACAGGTCTGAACCAGGATACCAGGACTGACGCAGGACTGAACCAGGTCTGACCAAGGACTGACCAGGATGAACCAGGAACTGAACCAGGACTGAACGCAGGACTGAACCAGGACTGAACCAGGATGAACCAGGATGAACCAGGCTTGAACAGGTTCTTGAACACAGGCTGAACCAGGACTGAACCAGGACTGAACACCACTGAACCAGGTCTGAACCAGGTCTGACTGAACCAGACGACTGAACCAGGACTGAACCAGGTCTGAACCAGGACTGAACCAACTGAACCAGGACTGAACCAGACTGACCAGGACTGAACCAGGACAGGACTGAACCACTGACTGAACCAGGACTGAACCAGGACTGACCAGACTGAACCAGGACTGAACCAGGACTGGACTGAACCAGGACTGAACCAGGACTGAACCAGGTCTGAACCAGACTGAACCACTGAACCAGGACTGAACCAGACTGACTGAAATCAGGTCTGAACCAGGTCTGAACCAGGACTGAACCAAGCAGGTGAACCCATAAGCGGGACCAAACCTGGACCAACAGGCTCTAAAGTGTTATGTGGGTTATCTGAATGTTTACTGTAACAGACCTAAACCAAGGCCTTGAACACGTCCTTCTTCATTCTCAGTGTTTCAGACATGTTTTTGTGACGTGGAGAAGCTCAGGGCCAAACTCGGCTGTAGAGACCATGACTCATGAGCTGTTGAATGAAAATAATGTTTTATAAATGTTTGAATGGAGCAGATGCAGCGGCGGTGCGGGTTTGGCTCCTTCACTCGAGCTGTTAACGAGTTCTGGCTGTCAGGATTTGTGCAATAAAGACCAAGAAGTGGGACTGGAATGGGTCTAAAGCAGAACTAAAACCGGACTAGAACTGGCTTTAAACTAGGTCGAGAATGGGACTAAAACAAGTCCTGCTCAGAATTTGCGCCACGTTTACACCACGTTTACACCATGTTTACGCCACATTTACACCAACGTTTACGCCACATTTACACCAACGTTTACGCCTACGTTTACACCACATTTACACCACGTTTACACTAACGTTGACACCACATTTACGCCAGCGTTTACATCACGTTTACACCTTATTTACACCACGTTTACACACCACGTTTACACCAACGTTTACATCATGTTTACATCACATTGACACCACGTTTACGCCACCGTTTACCCACGTTTACACACGTTTACATCACGTTTACATCATGTTTACATCACATTGACACCACGTTTACACCACGTTTACCACCGTTTACCACGTTTACACCACGTTTACACATGTTTACATCACATTGACACCAACGTTTACACCACATTTACGCCAACGTTTACACACGTTTACACATTTACACCACATTACACACGTTTACACTAACGTTGACACCACATTTACGCCAGCGTTTACATCACGTTTACACCTTATTTTACACCCACGTTTACACCCACGTTTTACACCAACGTTTACATCATGTTTACATCACATTGACACCACGTTTACACCACGTTTACCACGTTTACCCCACGTTTACACCACGTTTACATCATGTTTACATACATTGACACACGTTTACACCACATTTACGCCAACGTTTACACCACGTTTACGCCAACGTTTACACCAACGTTTGCGCCATGTTTACGCCACGTTTACGCACGTTTACCACATTTCCACCAACGTTTACACCAACGTTTACGCCAACGTAAGCGCCATGTTTACGCCTACGTTTTACGCCTACGTTTACACAACGTTTACGCCACGTTGACACACGTTTACACTAACGTTGACACCACATTTACGCCAACGTTTACATCACGTTTACACTTATTTACACCACGTTTACACCACGTTTACCAACGTTACAACCACGTTTACGCCAACGTTTACACCGCATTTTACGCCAACGTTTTACAACACCACGTTTACACCACGTTTACACCACGTTTACACCAACGTTTACACCACGTTTACACAAACGTTTACACCACGTTGACACCACATTTACGCCAACGTTTACACCACGTTACACCAACACAACGTTTACCAACGTTTACACCACATTTACGTCACATTTACACCTTATTTACACCAACGTTGACACGTTTACATCCTGTTGACACATTTACACCCATTTACGCACCGTTTACGCACCGTTTACGCAACTTGACACTACACTAACGTTGACACTAACGTTGACTACGACGTTGACACGTTTACCACGTTTACGCCACCGTTTTACCGCCACCGTTTACGCCACCGTTGACCACGTTGACACCACGTTTGACACACGTTGACACATGTTGAACACCAACGTTGACACCCGTTACACGTTGACACCACGTTTACATACACATTTACGCTAACGTTGACACTAACGTTGAACTAACGTTGACACTAACGTTGACACTAACGTTGACACTAACGTTGACACACTAACGTTGACACTAACGTTGACACTAACGTTGACACAGTTGACACGTTGACACCAATGTTGACACCAACGTTGACCACACGTTGACACCAACGTTGACCAACAAACCTAACGTTGACACATTACACTAACACTAACGTTGACACTAACGTTGACACTAACGTTGACACTAACGTTGACACTAACGTTGACACACGTTGACACAACGTTGACACTAACGTTGACTAACGTTGACACTGAACTAACGTTGACACTAACGTTGACACGTTAACAACACGTTGAACACGTTGACACCACGTTGACACCACGTTGACACACACGTTTACGCCACATTTACTCCTCATTTACACCACGTTTTCATGTTCACAGTTTAAACTTTCTCTGTTGAAATAGAAGCAGATGTTTATGAAGCGTTTTAGGAGAATCTGCAGTTTTGTGTCCATCTGCTGCTGCTCAAACTGCCTCTGAGACCACAAAAGCAGCGCTTTCTACTGCAGACACATGCAAATACTGCTCCTGCCTTTCTCCCCACTCCCCAGACGCTTCCCTCTGCTGTGTATGAATCGTGTACAATTTGAACTGAAGTACATCGTGTTTGAACTGGAGTGTATGTTTCATGTGTTCGTTTTGTTTCAGTATCTGAATAAAGGCTGCACCAGGTTCTTCGCCACCAAAGACACGGACAAAAAGATCCCCCAAAACCGCAAGAGCCCCGAGGTAAGAGCCAGGGAGGGCATCTGACATACCTCTGACACAACACACACACAGACTGGACTAGACTGACTAGAGACTGGACTAGAGCTGGACTAGAGCTGGAGCTGGAGAGCTGACTGGACTAGAGCTGGACTAGAGCTGGACTAGAGACTAGAGACTAGAGCTGGACTAGAGCTGGACTAGAGCTGGACTAGAGCTGGACTAGAGCTGGACTAGAGCTGGACTAGAGCTGGACTAGAGCTGGACTAGAGCTGGACTAGAGCTGGACTAGAGCTGGAACTAGAGCTGGACTAGAGCTGGACTAAGCTGGACTAGAGCTGGACTAGAGCTGGACTAGAGCTGGACTAGAGCTGGACTAGAGCTGGACTAAGAGCTGGCTGTAAATTAGGGTGAAAATGGACTAAACCAGAAACTAAACTTGGACTAGATCAGGGCTAAAATAGACTGAATTTAGGACCAAATAACAAAGTTTTAACGCAGGACTAAACCAGGACTAAATCGGGACTAAACCAGGACCAAACCAGGACCAAACCGGGTCTAAAGCAGGAGGAGGGGAGGGCATCTGACACAGGAGGATGTTGTTGACAAGTGGAGCTTTTGGCAGTGACACTTTGAGAGATTAAACTGAGGCGGCTTTGACACTTCATCAGAAACTTTCACAGATTAAAAATAGAAAAAAAACACAACTTTTAAATGAGTTTTTAAAAAGCGTCTCGAGTGTCAGAAAACAGCAGTGAAAATGAGATGCAGCAGATAATATTTATTAGAAGAATCAACAACTTTATAAACACAGGTTTTTCCCCCAATTCATATATTTGTCTTCTTAAACACGAATGGAACTCATTGTTCTTGAAGTGCACGCTCAGAGTTTTTTGTGTGGCCGGCGCTGAGCCAATGTTTTTTGCAAATATTTTGAATCCGATTTAGATTGTTTTCCACAAATAAGATGATATAAAATGACTGCAGTCCCGGGCGTGTGAACCAAACCAAAGCCCGGGCGTTACACAGGCGTTTTATCATTGTGTGAACATGTTGAAGCCTCCGGGCGAGGCCAGGACCTGTGACCTTGTGGCCACAGGGCGCTGATCTGATGTGCTCACAAGACTGACAGTTCAAGCGTTCCATCCAATGAACCATGTTGACTGTTCTCTGACTGTTCTCTGACTGTTCTTGGACTGTTCTCTGACTGTTCTTGGACTGTTATCTGGCTGTTCTCTGACTGTTCTCTGACTGTTCTCTGACTGTTCTGACTGTTCTCTGACTGTTCGCTGTTCTCTGGCTGTTCTCTGGCTGTTCTCTGGCTGTTCGCTGATTGTTCTCTGACTGTTCACTGTTCTCTGGCTGTTTCTGGCTGTTCTCTGGCTGTTCTCATCTGGCTGTTCTCTGGCTGTTCTCTGGCTGTTCTCTGGCTGTTCTTGGACTGTTCGCTGACTGTTCGCTGTTCTCTGACTGTTCTCTCTGACTGTTCGCTGACTGTTCGCTGACTGTTCGCTGACTGTTCGCTGACTGTTCGCTGGCTGTTGTCTGGCTGTTCTCTGGCTGTTCTCTGACTGTTCTCTGTTTCTCTGACTGTTTCTGACTGACTGTTCTCTGACTGTTCGCTGTTCTCTGACTGTTCGCTGTTTCTGACTGACTGTCTCTGACTGTTCTCTGGCTGTTCTCTGACTGTTCTCTGGCTGTTCTCTGACTGTTCTCTGACTGTTCACTGTTCTCTGGCTGTTCACTGTTCTCTGGCTGTCTCTGGCTGTTCTCTGACTGTTCTCTGACTGTTCGCTGTTCTCTGGCTGTTCGCTGACTGTTCGCTGGCTGTTCGCTGGCTGTTCGCTGGCTGTTCTCTGGCTGTTCTCTGGCTGTTCTCTGACTGTTCTCTGACTGTTCTCTGACTGTCTGACTGTTCTGACTGTTCTCTGACTGTCTCTGACTGTCTCTGACTGTTCGCTGTTCGCTGTTCTCTGCTGTTCTCTGGCTGTTCTCTGGCTGTTCGCTGATTGTTCTCTGACTGTTCACTGTTCTCTGGCTGTTCTCTGGTGTTCTCTGGCTGTTTCTGGCTGTTCTCTCTGGCTGTTCTCTGGCTGTTCTTGGACTGTTCGCTGACTGTTCGCTGTTCTCTGACTGTTCTCTGACTGACTGTTCTCTGACTGTTCGCTGACTGTTCGCTGACTGTTCGCTGACTGTTCGCTGACTGTTCTCTGGCTGTTCTGTTCTCTGGCTGTTCTCTGGCTGTTCTCTGACTGTTCGCTGTTCTCTGACTGTTCGCTGACTGTTCGCTGACTGTTCTGTTTCTGACTGTTGCTGTTCTCTGACTGTTCGCTGTTCTCTGACTGTTCGCTGCTGTTCTCTGGCTGTTCTCTGACTGTTCTCTGACTGTTCGCTGTTCTCTGACTGTTCACTGTTCTCTGGCTGTTCTCTGGCTGTTCTCTGACTGTTCTCTGCTGTTCGCTGTTCTCTGGCTGTTCGCTGACTGTTCGCTGACTGTTCGCTGGCTGTTCGCTGGCTGTTCTCTGACTGTTCTCTGTTCGTTCTTTAGCATGTTAAAAGTGGTCCTCTGAAGGATCCGCTCCTGGACGATCACTTGGACTTCAGCAGAATGAGCGATGCCATGAAGAAGATCGGTCTGGACCAGTCCGAGAAGCTGGACCTGTTCAGGACCGTGGCCGGAGTCATGCACCTGGGGAACATCGACTTCGAGGAGGCCGGGAGTACTTCAGGTGTGTACTTTTTACTACACTTACTACACTTACTACACTTACTACACTTACTACAGTTACTGCACTTACTACAGTTACTGCACTTACTACAGTTACTACACTTACTACAGTTACTACACTTACTACAGTTACTACACTTACTACAGTTATTACACTTACTACACTTACTACAGTTATTACACTTACTACACTTACTACAGTTATTACACTTACTACAGTTACTACCCTTACTTACAGTTACTGCACATACTGCACTTACTGCACTTACTACAGTTACTACACTTACTACAGTTACTACACTTACTACAGTTATTACACTTACTACACTTACTGCACTTACTACACTTACAACAGTTACTACACTTACTGCAGTTACTACACTTACCACACTTACTACACTTACTACAGTTACTGCACTTACAACAGTTACTGCACTTACTACAGTTACTGCACTTACTACACTTACAGTTACTACACTTACTGCAGTTACTACACTTACCACACTTACTGCAGTTACTACACTTACCACACTTAACACACTTAACACACTTGCTACAGTTTACTACACTTACTACAGTTACTACAGTTACTGCACTTACTACAGTTACTACACTTACTACACTTACTACACTTACTACAGTTACTACACTTACTGCACTTACTGCACTTACTATAGTTACTGCGCTTACTACACTTACCACACTTACCACACTTAACACACTTACTACACTTACTACAGTTACTACAGTTACTGCACTTACTACAGTTACTACACTTACTACACTTACTACACTTACTACAGTTACTACACTTACTGCAGTTACTACACTTACTACAGTTACTACAGTTACTGCACTTACTACAGTTACTACACTTACTGCAGTTATTACACTTACTACACTTACTACAGTTATTACACTTACTACACTTACTACAGTTATTACACTTACTACAGTTACTACCCTTACTACAGTTACTGCACATACTGCACTTACTGCACTTACTACAGTTACTACCACTTACTACAGTTACTACACTTACTACTACAGTTACTACTTACACTTACTACACTTACTACACACTTACTACAGTTACACTTACACTTACTACAGCACTTACTACATTACACTTACTACAGTTACTACTACTACAGTTACTACACTTACTACACTTACTACACTTACTACACTAGTTACTGCACACTTACTACAGTTACTGCACTTACTACACTTACTCACTTACTACTTACACTTACTACACTTACTACAACTGCTACTACTACACTACTTACAGTTACTTACTACACTTACAACACTTACTTAACACTTACTTACTTACACTTACTTACACAGTTACTACACTACAGTTACTACACTTACTGACACTACAGTTACTACACTTACCACACTTACTGCAGTTACTACACTTACCACACTTAACACACTTAACACACTTGCTACAGTTACTACACTTACTACAGTTACTACAGTTACTGCACTTACTACAGTTACTACACTTACTGCAGTTACTACAGTTACTGCACTTACTACAGTTACTACAGTTACTGCACTTACTACAGTTACTGCACTTACTACAGTTACTGCACTTACTACAGTTACTACACTTACTGCAGTTACTACACTTACTGCAGTTACTACACTTAGCAGCTTTCACTCTGACATCAGAGAAGGTCGCAGATGTTTGTTTGACAGCAGCGGCTAACGATAACACTTTTGCTAACGCTAATGCTAACGCTTCAGGACTCATTGTGACTAAGTGAGTTTCCTCCATCAACACCAAACACTGAACACATCCTCCAGCAAGTCCTGACCAAGACTAGACCAAGCTCTGGATCTGGTCTCCAGGTGCTGCTCTTGACAGGTCCTGACAGGTCCTGACAGGTCCTGACAGGTTCTCTCTTTGCACCAGACTGACTGTGCTGACGAGCTCTGACTTTTCACGGCTCTGACAGATTTAAAAACTCTGAAGAAAGCTCTAACTCAAGACTAAAGGTTCTCTTCAGAGCCGATCACTCCAGCAACACAATCGTTTTTTAATCAAAGTGTCATTGTGGAGCAGAGCTGGTGTGGACCTGGACCTGGTGTGGACCTGGTGTGGACCTGGTGTGGACTGGTGTGGACCTGGTGTGGACCTGGTGTGGACCTGGTGTGGACCTGGTGTGGACCTGGTGTGTACCTGTGGTGTGTACCTGGTGTGTGGACCTGGTGTGGACCTGGTGTGGACCTGGTGTGGACCTGGTGTAGACCTGGTGTGGACCCGGTGTGGACCCGGTTTTAGACCCGGTTTTAGACCCGGTTTTAGACCCCGGTTTTTAGACCTGGTTTTAGACCTGGTTTTAGACCCGGTTTTAGACCCGGTTTTAGACCTGGTTTTCAGACCCGGTTTTAAGACCTGGTTTTAGACCTGGTTTTAGACCTGGTTTTTAGACCTGGTTTAGACCTGGTTTAGACCTGGTTTTAGACCTGGTTCAGACCTGGTTTTAGACCTGGTTAGACCTGGTTCAGACCTGGTTAGACCTGGTTTTAGACCTGGTTTTAGACCTGGTTTTAGACCTGGTTTTCTAGACCTGGTTTTAGACCTGGTTAGACCTGGTTTTAGACCTGGTTTTAGACCTGGTTTAGACCTGGTTTAGACCTGGTTTTAGACCTGGTTTTAGACCTGGTTTTAGACCTGGTTTCTAGACCTGGTTCTAGACCTGGTTCTAGACCTGGTTTTAGACCTGGTTTAGACCTGGTTTTAGACCTGGTTTTAGACCTGGTTTTAGACCTGGTTTTTAGACCTGGTTCAGACCTGGTTCAGACCTGGTTCAGACCTGGTTTTAGACCTGGTTTCAGACCTGGTTCTAGACCTGGTTCTAGACCTGGTTCTAGACCTGGTTCTAGACTGGTTCTAGACCTGGTTTTAGACCTGGTTCAGACCTGGTTTTTAGACCTGGTTTTAGACCTGGTTTTAGACCTGGTTTTAGACCTGGTTTTAGACCTGGTTTTAGACCTGGTTTAGACCTGGTTTTAGACCTGGTTTTAGACCTGGTTTAGACCTGGTTTTAGACCTGGTTCAGACCTGGTTCAGACCTGGTTCTAGACCTGGTTCTAGACCTGGTTTTAGACCTGGTTTAGACCTGGTTTTAGACCTGGTTCTAGACCTGGTTTTAGACCTGGTTTTAGACCTGGTTTAGACCTGTTTTAGACCTGGTTTTAGACCTGGTTTTAGACCTGGTTTTAGACCTGGTTTAGACCTGGTTTAGACCTGGTTCTGGTTTTAGACCTGGTTTTAGACCTGGTTTTAGACCTGGTTTAGACCTGGTTCAGACCTGGTTCAGACCTGGTTCAGACCTGGTTCTCTCGTAACGGCGTGTGGGAGTTTGTCCTTCAGACTTTTACGTTTCACAAAATGAGAAAAACCTGATAAACGTTTCCATGACGACGATCTGAAAACAGCATCTCCAAGTCGAGAGCACAGACTCCAAACCTCGAGTGTTCAAACACGTTCTCTAAAGTTCATCCAGCTTTGACAGTGCCAGGGAGGGCATCTGGTTTTAATCCTGGTTTAAGGCAGGTTTAAACCGTGGTTGGACCCGGTTTTTAGTCCCAGTTTAAACCCGGTTCAGTCCCGGTTCAGTCCCGGTTTAGTCCTGGTTTAGTCCCGGTTTAGTCCTGGTTTAGACCCGGTTTAGTCCTGGTTTAGACCTGGTTTAGTCCTGGTTTAGTCCCGGATTAGTCCCGGATTAGTCCTGGTTTAGACCCGGTTTAGTCCTGGTTTAGTCCTGGTTTAGTCCTGGTTTAGTCCTGGTTTTTAGTCCCGGTTTAGTCCCGGTTTAGACCCGGTTTAGACCCGGTTTAGACCCGGTTTAGACCCGGTTTAGTCCTGGTTTAGTCCTGGTTTAGTCCCGGTTTAGTCCCGGTTTAGTCCTGGTTTTAGTCCCGGTTTAGACCCGGTTTAGACCCGGTTTAGACCCGGTTTTAGTCCGGTTTAGTCCCGGTTTAGTCCGGTTTAGTCCCGGTTTAGTCCCGGTTTAGTCCCGGTTTAGACCCGGTTTAGACCCGGTTTAGTCCTGGTTTAGTCCCGGTTTAGACCCGGTTTAGACCCGGTTTAGACCGGTTTAGACCGGTTTTAGACCTGGTTTAGTCCGGTTTAGTCCGGTTTAGTCCGGTTTAGACCCGGTTTAGACCCGGTTTAGTCCTGGTTTAGTCCCGGTTTAGTCCTGGTTTAGTCCCGGTTTAGTCCCGGATTAGTCCTGGTTTAGACCCGGTTTAGTCCTGGTTTAGTCCTGGTTTAGTCCCGGATTAGTCCTGGTTTAGACCCGGTTTAGTCCTGGTTTAGTCCTGGTTTAGTCCCGGTTTAGTCCAGTCCAGATTCTGGAATAGTGTTAATTTCAGCTCTTCAAAACAACATGTGTTGTGTGTCTCAGGAGGTTGTGCGTCTCATTTGTGTTGTGTGTCTCAGGAGGTTGTGCGTCTCATGTGTGTTGTGTTGTGTGTCTCAGGAGGTTGTGCATCTCATGTGTGTTTGTGTGTCTCAGGAGGTCGTGCGTCTCATGTGTGTTGTGTTGTGTGTCTCAGGAGGTTGTGGGTCTCATGTGTGTTGTGTTGTGTGTCTCAGGAGGTCATTTGTGGTGGTCTCAGGGGTTGTGCGTCTCATTTGTGTTGTGTTGTGTGTCTCAGGAGGTTTGTGCGTCTCATGTGTGTGTTGTGTGTCTCAGGAGGTCGTGCGTCTCATGTGTGTTGTGTTGTGTGTCTCAGGAGGTTTGTGGGTCTCATGTGTGTTGTGTTGTGTGTCTCAGGAGGTTGTGCGTCTCATGTGTGTTGTGTTGTGTGTCTCAGGAGGTTTGTGCGTCTCATGTGTGTGTGTGTTGTGTGTCTCAGGAGGTTGTGGGTCTCATTGTGTGTGTTGTGTGTCTCAGGAGGTTGTGCGTCTCATGTGTGTTGTGTTGTGTGTCTCAGGAGGTTGTGCGTCTCATGTGTGTTGTGTGTCTCAGGAGGTTGTGCGTCTCATGTGTGTTGTGTTGTGTGTCTCAGGAGGTTGTGCGTCTCATGTGTGTTGTTGTTGTGTGTCTCAGGAGTTGTGCGTCTCATGTGTGTGTTGTGTTGTGTGTCTCAGGAGGTTGTGCGATCAGAAACCAGTGCAGTGAGTCGGTGGAGTTCTGCGCGGAGCTTCTGGGTTTTGGAACAGGACGATCTGAAGGTCAGCCTGACCTCCAGAGTCATGCTCACGTCTGCAGGGGGCGCTAAAGGCACCGTCATCAAGTAAGTGCTGCGTCTGAAGGAAGACACTGTCCCACACCTGCCTCGTACGTGTGTGTGTGTGTGTCTGTACGTGTGTGTGTGTGTGTCTGTACGTGTGTGTGTGTGTGTGTGTGTGTGTGTGTCTGTACGTGTGTGTGTGTCTGTACGTGTGTGTGTGTGTGTGTGTGTGTCCTGTACGTGTGTGTGTGTCTGTACGTGTGTGTGTGTGTGTGTGTGTGTGTGTGTACACGTGTGTGTGTGTGTCTGTACGTGTGTGTGTGTGTGTTGTGTGTGTGTCTGTATGTGTGTGTGTGTGTGTGTGTCTGTACGTGTGTGTGTGTGTGTGTGTACTGTCGTGTGTGTGTGTGTCTGTACGTGTGTGTGTGTGTGTGTGTGTCTGTACGTGTGTGTGTCTGTACGTGTGTGTGTGTCTGTACGTGTGTGTGTCTGTACGTGTGTGTGTGGTGTGTGTGTCTGTCTGTACGTGTGTGTCTGTCTGTACGTGTGTGTGTGTGTGTCTCTACGTGCGTGTGTCTGTACGTGTGTGTATGTGTGTGTCTGTACGTGTATGTGTCTGTACGTGTGTTTCGTGTGTGTGTCTGTACGTGTGTGTGTCTGTACGTGTGTTTGTGTGTGGTGTCTGTACGTGTGTTTGTCTGTACGTGTGTGTGTCTGTACGTGTGTGTGTGTGTGTGTGTGTGTCTGTACGTGTGTGTGTGTGTCTGTACGTGTGTGTGTGTGTGTGTGTGTGTGTGTGTGAGTCGTGTTCAGTTGAGGATGTTCAGTTTGTGCTTTACATGAACGTGTGAACATCACAATACAACACACAGACGTGTGTAACTCATGCTTAGGGTGTGTGGCGGCTCATGCTTTGTGAACTCTCTTGAAAAGTCCTTCCAGTGTTTTTGTAGTGTGCTGTTCCCCCTGTGTCCTCTGGGGGGCGCTGCTGCCACACGTCTCTGCTCTCACCCTAAACACGCGTCTGCTCCGCCCTAAATACGCGTCTGCTCCGCCCTAAATACGCGTCTGCTCCGCCCTAAACATGCGTCTGCTCCGCCCTAAACACGCGTCTGCTCCGCCCTAAACACGCGTCTGCTCCGCCCTAAACACGCGTCTGCTCCGCCCTAAACACGCGTCTGCTCCGCCCTAAACACGCGTCTGCTCCGCCTAACACGCGTCTGCTCCGCCCTAAACACGCGTCTGCTCCGCCCTCACATTTGGGAGGATTTGGTCCATTCTTTTGGACAGAATTGAGGTCTAGAAAGTTTATTTGTAGAGCACAATTTGTCCACAAGGGAATTCAAAGTGCTTCATAGGAAAAAGTGCATTAAAATCACAAAGACAGAAATCACAAAATAATAGTTCAAGACATAAAAGAGACGAGTGCAAAGAAAAGCATTTTCAGTCACAGCCAAACAAACAGGTTTAGTTTAGATTTGAACACAGCCAGAGAAGAACCGGTCTCACATCCTCAGGAAGACTGTTCTGGGCACCAGCAGGAGGCCGGTCCATGTTTAGTCCTGACTCTGGCACCAGCAGGAGGCCGGTCCCATGTTTAGTCCTGACTCTGGCACAGCAGGAGGCCGGTCCATGTTTAGTCTGACTCTGGCACCAGCAGGAGGCCGGTCCATGTTTAGTCCTGACTCTGGCACCAGCAGGAGGCCGTCCATGTTTAGTCTGACTCTGGCACCAGCAGGAGGCCGGTCCATGTTTAGTCCTGACTCTGGCACCAGCAGGAGGCCGGTCCATCGTGTTTAGTCCTGACTCTGGCACCAGCAGGAGGCCGGTCCATGTTTTAGTCCTGACTCTGGCACCAGCAGGAGGCCGGTCCATGTTTAGTCCTGACTCTGGGCACCAGCAGGAGGCCCCGTGTTTAGTCCTGACTCTGGCACCAGCAGGAGGCCGGTCCATGTTTAGTCCTGACTCTGGCACCAGCAAGGAGGCCGGTCCGTGTTTAGTCCTGACTCTGGCACCAGCAGGAGGCCGTTCCGTGTTTTAGTCCTGACTCTGGCACCAGCAGGAGGCCGGTCCATGTTTTAGTCCTGACTCTGGGCACCAGCAGGAGGCCGGTCCATGTTTAGTCCTGACTCTGGGCACCAGCAGGAGGCGGTCCATGTTAGTCCTGACTCTGGGCACCAGCAGGAGGCCGGTCCATGTTCAGTCCTGACTCTGGCACCAGCAGGAGGCCGGTCCATGTTCAGTCCTGACTCTGGGCACCAGCAGGAGGCCGGTCCATGTTCAGTCCTGAGTCTCGGTCTGACTCTGGCACCAGCAGGAGGCCGGTCCATGTTCAGTCCTGACTCTGGCACCAGCAGGAGGCCGGTCCCTGAGGTCCTCAGAGTCCGAGATGGTTCATATGGCACTAACATGTCCGAGATGTACTTTGGTGCTAGGCCATGGAGAGACTTGTATACAAGCAGAAACTGCTTTGAAGTCTCTTCTCTGAGCCACAGGGGGCAGTGCAGAGACCTGAGCACAGGACTAATGTGATGGTACTTCCTGGTTCTAGTCAGGACCCGAGCAGCAGCGTTCTGGATGTACTGCAGCTGTTTTACAGCTCGTTTGGAGAGGCCAGTGAGCAGGCCGTTACAGTAGTCTAATCTACTAGAGACCAAACGCATGGATAAGTCTCTCCAGGTCTGGTTTAGACACTAGACTTTTGATTTTGGCAATGTTTTTTAGATGGTAAAAAGCTGCTGATGTGATTGATCTGACGTGGCTGTTAAAGTTCAAGTTTGAGTCCATTATTTCCCCCAGATTTCTAACTTGATGTGTAGGTTTTAGAGCGAGACTCTGGAGGTGACTGTAACACTTTCTCCACATAGTCCACATTCAGGACTGAGATGGGTCTATGTGAGGCACAGTCCAGTGGGTCCTTCCCCTCTTTAGAGTGTGTTTAGAGCTTTAGAGCTCTGAGGTGAACCCGTCGCTCCTGGAGATTTAGTGTTCTTTAGTCTTTTAATTGCACGTTGAATTTCAGTGGTTATTTCAGCACTTCATTTGTTGTTTTGCTCTTCTGTCGTCATGGGTCGATTGTCTTTATTTCCTCGTATTTTAAAAATGGTTCTCTCAGCCTGTTGTCTTCTCAGCTTCCAAGCTAATCATTTGCTTTCATAATATCTTTGTTTTTTCATGATTTCCTGAGTTCAGGGCGTGAAACCCTTTGTCTTTTTCATTTCCTGTTGCATTTGAGGATCTTTGTTTTCACACGTTTCGCTTCAGCAGCTTTAGTTTTGTTCTGTAAATCATTACATTTTTCTGCCTTTGTTTCTTTTTGGCCGCGGCGACAGCAATGACGCTGCCCTCCAAACGGCGCTTAGCTGCAGCCCAGAGAACGGGCGGAGAAACTTCACGTTGTGGTTTTCCTCTTCAAACGTCTCAATGTCCTTTGTCTTCATTTGTACAAACTGTGGCTCATCGAGTCGACGAGCATTAAATGTCCAAAGTGTGTTTTTGTGTTCCTGTTCCAGATCTACAGCATGAGCACTTAGACCTTCTGTGGGGCGTGTACATGTGTTAGACCTTCTGTGGGGCGTGTACATGTGTTAGACCTTCTGTGGGGCGTGTACATGTGTTAGACTTCTGTGGGGCGTGTACATGTGTTACCTTCTGTGGCGGTAATGTTATGTGTTACGTGACTTCTGTGGGGCGTGTACATGTGTTAGACCTTCTGTGGGGCGTGTACATGTGTTAGACCTTCTGTGGGGCGTGTACATGTGTTAGACCTTCTGTGGGGCGTGTACATGTGTTAGACCTTCTGTGGGGCGTGTACATGTGTTAGACCTTCTGTGGGGCGTGTACATGTGTTAGACTTCTGTGGGGCGTGTACATGTGTTAGACCTTCTGTGGGGCGTGTACATGTGTTAGACCTTCTGTGGGGCGTGTACATGTGTTAGACCTTCTGTGGGGCGTGTACATGTGCATGTCTCAGATCTGGATCCGCCCAACATCATGTATTCATTTACTAAATGTGTTTATTTATAGTTTCACCAGAACTTTGTGAGCTCGAGACCTCCAATGTGGGCTGAACGTGTCAGTTCCAGTCTCCTCCACAAGGGTTCCCTCAGAGTGGTTTGCATCAGATCTATCAGAAAACCATGTTCTAGGTAGAAAAAGCCCCTCCTGTACGGTTGTTATAACATTTACAAACCAAAGTTGGACCACACTGGCCCACATTGGGCACACACTCACATGTCTCCAGTAAAGTCCAGGTTCTTTCATTGAAATAAGGAAAATAAAGGGAGAAAATGTCAGACCAGATCCTGTATTGAATTGGCCAATGCCAAAGCCTCTTCCTCTGAAGTGAATCTTTTTATGTTTCCATTCACGTTGCTCCTCAGCGATGCAGGACAAAGCCAGAGCGTATTGCACGTTCTCCTCTCTCAGGCGCGATTTCACCGGGTCAAAGTCTTTGTGTTTATTGACCACTTGCAACTGGGTTGGTAGTTTTTTTCCTGCCCCAGAAGGGGGTCTAAGGACACAGGATGCTGTGACATTACATTGTTTATTCTGTTTGGATTCTGTTTTTCCCACTGTCGAGGAAACTGCTGTTGTGATTTTGGGAAATACACAAATCAATTGAATTGAAATTGAATTTCGCTGAGTAGTTTGTTGAAGAAAGAGACTTGGGGCTGGGTTGATCCGGATTGGCCCACGGTGAGACGTCTGGATGCCGCCATGACACGCTGTTTATCTCTGAAGTTGATAGGTCTTGGACTCTGGTTGGGTTTGGGAGCCAGAACGATGTGAGATCTTCAGGGATCCAGGTCTTCAGACACTTGACCACATCAATCCACAAATTACATTTACGTTCTCGGTTCTCCAGGTCGTCCAGTTTGTCTGTCAAAACACGCGCCTGGTTTGTCAGTTCTGCCACTTTGGTTTGTAAAAACCAAATCCAGATCCAAGATGGCGCGCAGACCGGATGCCCTGGCCTTTCTGTGCTCTTTTGTTATGTCTGATTATGTTCGTAACTCGTGTGTCTGCTCTCACACCCGTGAAGAGCTCTTGTCCTTCCGAACAACAACTCCTAGACCTCGTTCCAGTTTATTTTAGCTTCTGCTGCTGAATTAGCCCTTCTTTTGGCTAAAAGAGTGAGACGCCGCAGGCGAGGAAAACGTGCGGGGGTCCTCGTACGGCTCAGGAGACGCGGTACAAACGGACCCCCTTACCTGGGATTTTTCCTCTCCAACGTTCGCTCACTCTCCAACAAAATGGACGAACTGGCGCTGCTGATGAGACGAAACAGAGACTTTTCTTCATCTCCTGTTTTGTGCTTCACGGAGACGTGGCTCAGTGAGTCGGTCCCGACGGCGCCGTGCAGATCGAGGGGTTTGCCTCTTTCGTAGCGGATCGTCATAAGGGTCTCTCCGGGGGTAAAACACGCGGCGGAGGAGTCCTGTTTCTACATCAACAACGCCTGGTCTTCAGATGTGACTGTGATCTCCAAACACTGCTCTCCTGATCTGGAATATTCTTCATTAACTGCAAACCATTCTACTCGCCACGTGAGTTCATTCATTCATTCTGGCTGTTGTTTACATCCGCCGAGCGCGCAAACGTGCACGTGGCACAGCGCGGCGTCGCGGACCAGATTCTGAGTGTGGAGCGGACCTTCCGGACCCTTGTGTATTATCCTGGGTGATTTTAACAAGGGGAATCTCAGCCACGAACGACCAAAGTACAGACGGTTTATTAAAGTTCTGACCAGAGAGCAGAACACGCTGGATCACTGCTACACAACAGTCAGTAACGCCTTCCGCGCCGTGGCTCGCTCTCCTCACGGCTTCTCAGATCACCATGGTTCACCTGATCCCCACGTACAGGCAGAGGCTGAAGCTCTCCAAACCTGCAAGTGAGGACCTCTAAGAAGTGGACCAATGAGGCAGTGGAGGAGCTCCGTGCGTGTTTGGACATCACAGACTGGGAGGTCTTCAGAGCTGCCAAGAGAGTTTGGATGAGGACACGGACACTGTGACGTCATACATTCTGTGAGGACATCGTCATAGCAACACAAACCCAAAGTCACTTTCAACAATGACAAACCCTGGTTCACTCCAAAACTGAGGCAGTTAAGGCAGCAGAAGGAGGCAGCGCACAGGGCTGGAGACAGGGGGCGCTACAAAGATGCAAAGTTATGGATTTTAGCAAAGAGGTTTCTCGAGCGAGATCACAGTACAATACAGACAACAACCCCCGCTCCGTGTGGGGGGGGCTTCCGGCTCCTCACCAACCACAAGCCCCGAGCCCCCCTGCTGCAGACAATCGAAAACTGGCTGAGCAACTTAACACCTTCTACCTCTAGGTTTGATGTGACCACCCCCTCCCCACCACCTCTCAGTTCAGGAACAGGATGTTCACAGGCTATATTTCGGAAATCCAACCCCCGAAAAGCTGCTGGAACCAGACGGCGTCTCTGCCGCTACATTAAGACATCATGCGCAGGAGAGCAGACCCCCGTCTTCACAGACATTTTTAACACCTCCCTGGGGTCATGCCATGTCCCAGCCTGCTTCAAGTCTGCCATCATTGTCCTGTCGCCCAAGAAGCCCCGGATCATTGGACTTAATGACTACAGGCCTGTGGCACTGACGTCTGTAGTCATGAAGTCATTTGAACGCCTGGTCCTGCCCACCTCAAGTCCTTCACCTCCTCCCTGCTGGACCCTGCTGGACCCCCTGCTGGACCCCCTGCAGTTCGCCTACAGAGCCAACAGGTCTGTAGGCGACGCCATCAACCTGGCACTCCCACTTCATCCTGGCAGCATCTGGATCCCGGGAACCTACGCCAGGATCCTGTTTGTGGACTTCAGCTCTTCATCAACACCATCCTCCCTGCTCTGCTCCAGGACAAGCTCTCCCAGCTCAACGTGCCTGACTCCACCTGCAGGGGGAGCACTGACTTCCTGACGGATCGGAGGCAGTGTGTGCGGCTGGGGAAGAATGTCTCAGACACTCGGACCATCAGCACAGGAGCTCACAGGGTGTGTACTTTCCCCTCTGCTCTTCTCCCTTGGACACAAACTGCTGCACTCCAGCCACGACTCCGTTAAACTCATCAAGTTTGCGGACGGACACCACCTCATCGGGCTCATCTCGGACGGGGATGAGTCCGTCTACAGGAGGGAGGTGGACCGGCTGGTGTCCTGGTGCAGCGGTAACAATCTGGAGTTCAACGCCCAGAAGACAGTGGAGATGATCGTGGACTTCAGGAAAGCCACAGCCCCCCAGCCCCCCCTCATCATGACAGACCCCCATCACCACCGTGGATCCTTCCGCTTCCTGGGCACACCACCATCACCCAGGACCTCCAAGTGGGAGCCCTCCATTCAGCTCCCTCATCAAGAAGGCCCAGCAGAGGATGTACTTTCTGCGGCAGCTGAGGAAAGCCAAGCTGCCAGCGCAGATGATGGTGCAGTTCTACACGGCCATCATTGAGTCCATCCTACCTCCTCCATCACCGTGTGGTACACAGCGCCCTCTGCTGGAGCCACAGCCAGGGACAAACAGAGACTACTCAGCGCCCTCTGCTGAGAAGGTGATCGGCTGCAGACTTCCATCTCTGCAGGACTGTTACGTCTCCAGGGCTCTGGGACGAGCAGGTCGGATCACAGCAGGCCACTCCTCCCTCAGGCAGGAGGCCACTCCCCTCAGGCAGGAGGCCACTCCCTCAGGCAGGAGGCTACGGTCCATCCGGACCAGAACCTCCGCCACAAGAATAGTTTCTTCCCTCTGCTGTTGGACTCATGAACACTTGAACAACACTGTCACTTTAACTGCAATATTCATCACTCACTGTCACTTTCTGCACTACAACTTTAAACATAACTGTAAACTTGTGTACATAGAAATGCCTATTTTTATTTTTATTGTACAGTCATTTTAAATAGTTTCTTAATGCCCTTTTCTGATTGAATATATGTTGTTTTTTTTTTATTATTGCTCAGTGTTTTATGTTGCACCTTTAAGGCCGAGACAAGTTCCATGTTTGGTGAATTTTGGTCATTGACAATGGCAATAAACTCTTTCTGATTCTGATTCCTGATCTGAAAGCAGAGGCGTGTCCCTCGGGTCAGAGACCTCTCCTCGCCGCTGTGGCTCGGGGGTCCGGCTCGCATGATCACTGGCAGACACGTCCAAGCTCGGCGGTCAGAAATAGTTTTCTTCTTTTTTGACATTTTGATTTGATATTGTCATGGTAACACTTTCTATATAACTACACATTATTAGTAAAGCAAAGACTTGAATAGTTTAAGTATGATTCAGACTTAGTCATGACTTAAACTAACTCTAACCAGAATGAAGTCGTTCTAAGCCTGAATCCAGCTTAATAAACGTCATTGCTCATGCTTTGTTAAGGCGAATGAAAGTGGAGTTCTTATAGAACAAACGTCATGACGACACGATTCTCTTTCAAACGCCTTCAATGATGAAGAGCTGCTTTCAGACCCCAATAAAAACAAATGAAATGATCTGTATCTGAAGTCATCCTGGAGCAGAAGAGACGTCCAAGTGGTCTTAATTCATCTGTCCGGATCAATGAGGTCCTGAACTCATTATGAGCAACTGTTCCATCGATTTCACTGTGACGAGGGGAGAGGGGGGAGAGGGGAGGGAGAGGCGGAGGGGAGGGGAGAGAGGGGAGGGAGG
>BJKM01001560.1:0-19951 GCA_015082035.1 Chaenogobius annularis | reverse complement strand
TCTTGGGACTTGTTTCTGTCTAAAGTTTTGCTGTCCAAAGGTCTGGTCTTTAAGAATCAGGAATCCAAAGTGGTGTTTGAGTCGGTTGAAGGTCATTTTGAGTCGCGTCTGAAGGTCATTTTGAGTCGCGTCTGAAGGTCATTTTGTGTCGCGTCTGAAGGTCATTTTGAGTCGTGTTGAAAGTCGCGTCTGAAGGTTTTGTGTGCGTCTGAGTCATTTGAGTCGTCTGAAGGTCATTTTGAGTCGTGTCTGAAGGTCATTTTGAGTCGCGTCTGAAGGTCATTTTGAGTCGTGTCTGAAGGTCATTTTGAGTCGTGTCTGAAGGTCATTTTTGAGTCGCGTCTGAAGGTCATTTTGGATCGCGTCTGAAGGTCATTTGAGTCGCGTCTGAAGGTCATTTTGAGTCGTGTCTGAAAGGTCATTTTGAGTCGCGTCTGAAGGTCATTTTGTTTGTCGCATGGAAGGTCATTTTGACGCGTCTGAAGGTCATTTTGTGTCGCCGTCTGAAGGTCCTTTTGAGTCGCGTCTGAAGGTCATTTGAGTCGCGTCTGAAGTCCTTTTGAGTCGCGTCTGAGTCATTGAGTCGCGTCTGAAGTCATTTTGAGTCGTGTCTGAAGTCCTTTGAGTCGCGTCTGAGTCATGAGTCGCGTCTAGGTCCTTTGAGTCGCGTCTGAAGGTCCTTTTGAGTCGCGTCTGAAGGTCATTTTGAGTCGCGTCTGCATCATTTTTGAGTCGCGTCTGAAGGTCATTTTGAGTCGCGTCTGAAGGTCCTTTTGAGTCGCGTCTGAAGGTCCTTTTGAGTCGCGTCTGAAGGTCATTTTGAGTCGTGTCTGAAGGTGACCTTTGATATGACCTTTGTTCCCGCAGAGTTCCTCTGAAGGTGGAGCAGGCGAATCACGCTCGAGACGCTCTGGCCAAAGCCGTCTACAGCCGCCTCTTTGACCACGTCGTGACCCGAGTGAACCCAGTGCTTCCCCTTCGAGTCCTCGTCCAACTTCATCGGAGTCCTGGACATCGCCGGCTTCGGTCAGTGACAAACTCCGGACTAAAAAACACCACTCAGAACCCTACAAACACTGCTCAGAACCCTACAAACACGGCTCTGAACCCTACAAACACGGCTCTGAACTCTACAAACACGGCTCTGAACCCTACAAACACGGCTCTGAACTACAAACACGACTCAGAACTACAAACACGACTGAACTGGTACAAAACACCTTTGACTGAGATTGTACACAGCGCCTCTACAGGCGAAGGGGAGAAACGTCTTTCTGCACATTTGGTTCGATTGATAAAAGTGTATTGTGAATGTGGACCGGACCGGACCGGCTTCAGTGAGCACTTGACTGTCCCCGCAGGACGTTTGTCTTCTCAGCAAAAAGACTGATTTCATCAAAAGTTACATACAGGGCTTTTTGAACAAACCTGACGGATCATGGACCTGTTTAGTCTCAGACCTGGACCTGACTTTGTCCATTTGTGTTTCCAGAATACTTTGAGCACAACAGTTTCGAACAGTTCTGCATCAACTACTGCAACGAGAAACTGCAACAGTTTTTCAACGAGAGAATCCTGAAGGAGGTGAGACCACAGACCACAGACCACACCCTTAATCCGGTCACAACCGGTCCAAACCAGTCACAACCGGTCCAAACCACAAACCAGTCACAAACTGGTCACAAACCGGTCACAACCGGTCCAGTCCGGTCCAGTCCGGTCACGACCTGACGGAGGCGAAGAACGATGTAGAAAAATATATTATCAAAAATAGTTGCGAGCGACGGCATGATGCGGGACCAGTCGATGGTCAGATGTTTGATCAGTCGATGGTCAGATGTTTGATCAGTCGATGGTCAGATGTTTGACCAGTCGAATGGTCAGATGTTTGACCAGTCGAATGGTCAGATGTTTGACCAGTCGATGGTCAGATGTTTGACCAGTCGATGGTCAGATGTTGATCCAGTCGAATGGTCAGATGTTGACAATGAATGGTCAGATCAATCGAATGGTCAGATGTTTTGACAGTCGAATGGTCAGATGTTTAGACCAGTCGATGGTCAGATGTTTGACCAGTCGATGGTCAGATGTTTGACCAGTCGAATGGTCGATGTTTGACCAGTCGATGGTCAGATGTTTGACCAGTCGAATGGTCAGATGTTTGTCGAGGTCAGAATGTTTGACCAGTCGAATGGTCGATGTTTGACCACTCGATGGTCAGATGTTTGACCAATCGAATGGTCAGATGTTTGACCAATCGAATGGTCAGATGTTTGATCAATCGAGATGGTCAGATGTTTGACCAGTCGACATGGTCAGATGTTTGATCAGTCGAATGTCAGATGTTTGATCAGTCGAATGGTCAGATGTTTGACCAGTCGAATGGTCAGATGTTTGATCAGTCAGATGGTCAGATGTTGACCAGTCGAATGGTCAGATGTTTGAATCAGTCGAATGGTCAGATGTTAGACAGTCGAATGGTCAGATGTTTGATCAGTCGAATGGTCAGATGTTTGATCAGTCGAATGGTCAGATTGTTTTCATTTCACCCTTTGGAGCTGAAGCAGAACTTGAGTGAAATTGACTTTAAAGAAGAGACTTTATCACAGTCTGTTCTGTGGAAGGGCGGTGTCACAGTCGCACACACGCACACCACACAGTTTGTGTGGTGTGTTTGAAGAGTGTGTTTGAGATGTTTTGTGTGTTTTGTGCGTTTCAGGAGCAGGAGTGTACCAGAGGGAGGGGCTCGGGGTTAACGAGGTTCACTATGTGGATAATCAGGACTGTATCGGTGAGAAACACCTGCACCTCACAGTACAACGGTCACACACCCTGCACCTCACAGTACAACGGTCACACACACCTGCACCTCACAGTACAACGGTCACACACACCTGCACCTCACAGTACAACGGTCACACACACCTGCACCTCACAGTACAACGGTCACACACACCTGCACCTCACAGTACAACACGCACGTCACACACACCTGCACCTCACAGTACAACGGTCACACACACCTGCACCTCACAGTACAACGGTCACACACACCTGCACCTCACAGTACAGGGGGCATCTGACTCTTCTGTGCTTTCAGATCTGGTGGAGGCCAAACTTATCGGGATTCTTGACATTTTGGACGAAGAAAACCGACTTCCTCAACCGTCCGACCAACACTTCACCCACGCAGTCCACAGCAAGCACAAGGACCACTTCAGACTCACCGTAAGGACCAGGACTGACCCAGGACTGACCAGGCTGACCAGGACTGACCCAGGCCTGACCCAGGACTGACCCAGGCTGACCCAGGACTGACCCAGGACTGACCCAGGACTGACCCAGGACTGACCCAGGACTGACCCAGGACTGACCCAGGCTGACCCAGGACTGACCCAGGCTGACCCAGGACTGACCCAGGACTGACCCAGGACTGACCCAGGACTGACCCAGGCCTGACCCAGGCCTGACCAGGCTGACCAGGACTGACCCAGGACTGACCCAGGACTGACCCAGGACTGACCCAGGACCCAGGACTGACCCAGGACTGACCCAGGACTGACCAGGACTGACCCAGGACTGACCCAGGACTGACCCAGGACTGACCCAGGACTGACCCAGGTCTAAACTACGGCATTTTTTTTTCTTTTTTGTCAGATTCCCAGAAAGTCCAAGTTGGCAGTCCACAGGAACGTGAGAGACGACGAAGGCTTCATCGTGAGACACTTCGCTGGAGCAGTTTGCTACGAGACCGTACGTAAAGGACTAGATCAGGACTAGACCAGGGCTGGACCAGGGCTGGACCAGGGGCTGGACCAGGGCTGGACCAGGGCTGGACCTGGGCTGGACCAGGGCTGGACCAGGGCTGGACCTGGGCTGGACCTGGGCTGGACCAGGGCTGGACCAGGGCTGGACCAGGACTAGACCAGGACTAGACCAGCAGTAGAGGCTTTGCAGAGAAGTCAAATAAATAAGGCCAAACCTTTGAAATATATACAAATACAAAACAAGAAACTCGACCAGAGCGAAAGATAAAAAAAGAAATAAGAGAATAATAAATAGTAATAATGGCACAGTCCTGTCCCTCTCTCAGGCCAGTCCTTCCTCGTTGGTGATGTTCGTGTCGTCCATTTCTTTGTGACGGTCTTACTTCCTGTCTCCAAAAGTACATTCCAAAAGTATCCATGTCTTGTGTCCATGGCAGGAGTTCTGAGGCCCAAGTGCAGAGTTCTAAAGTTCAGAGGGAAATGTCAAAAACAGTCTGCAGAGCGCTGAGAACTTCAGTCACATGTTTGTGTCAGTCCCAGAATGCGTGACAGTGGTTTGCCTCCTGGTGGCGCTGTTTCTCCAACAGTTGTATTTCCCTGTGAAGAATGAGCACTTTGACCTGGAGTTCTGAAGAAACATCTCTCCAAACATGTGACTTTGAGCTCCTCCCACTGGGATGAACACTTTCCCACTCTTCATCTGTCAGAACAACATGACCTTCTCTTTCCATTTGTCTTAAATATATTTAGTTGAGTATTTAGAATTAGAAATGCACTGATGTCATTTTAGATCTTATTCCTCTTGAAAGTTCTGCTTCATAATCCTTGATAAACATCTCAGAGGGTTTCAATGGTCAGGACTTTGTTTCATGTCTTGGTTATAATAACTCCATCCCTCTTCTTCCGCTTTATCCGGGGCCGGGTCGCGGGGGCAGCAGTCTAAGCAGGGACTCCCACACTTCCCAGAGGAGGTGGAGGAAGTGTCTGGGCGGTTCCCAGGCCAGCTGAGAGACATAGTCCCTCCAGCGTGTCCTGGGTCTTCCCCGGGGGCCTCCTCCCTGTGGGACATGCCCGAAACACCTCCCCAGGGAGGCGTCCCAGGAGGCATCCGGAACAGATGCCCGAGCCACCTCAGCTGGAGCAGTGGCTCTACTCCGAGCTCCTTCCATGTGACTGAGCTCCTCCCCCTATCTCTAAGGGACCAGCCCCCCTGTGGAGGAAACTCATTTCGACCTCGTCCTTGTCCTTTGGGTCACTACCCAAAAGCTCCTGACCAAAGGTGAGGGAGGAACGTAGTGACCGATAAATCGAGAGCTTTGTCTTTGGACTCGGCTCCTTCTTCACCACAACAGTCCGATGCAGCGACCGCATCACTGCGTTTCAGACCTGTTTCGTTCTCGTTTCAGACCCGTTTTGACTCGTTTCAGACCCGTTTTTGTACTCGTTTCAGACCTGTTTCGTTCTCGTTTCAGACCCGTTTTGTACTCGTTTCAGACCCGTTTTGTTCTCGTTTCAGACCTGTTTCGTTCTCGTTTTCAGACCCGTTTCGTACTCGTTTCAGACCCGTTTTGTACTCGTTTCAGACCCGTTTTCGTTCTCGTTTCAGACCCGTTTGTTCTCGTTTCCAGACCGGTTTTGTTCTCGTTTCAGACCCGTTTTGTTCTCGTTTCAGACCCCGTTTTGTTCTCGTTTCAGACCCGTTTTGTACTAGTTTCAGACCCGTTTTGTTCTCGTTTCAGACCCGTTTTGTTCTCGTTTCAGACCCTCGTTTCAGACCCGTTCGTACTCGTTTCAGACTTTCGTACGTTTCAGACCGTCAGACCCGTTTCGTACTCGTTTCAGACGTTTCAGACCCGTTTCGTACTCGTTTCAGAACCGTTTCGTTCTCGTTTCAGACTCGTTTTCAGACCCGTTTCGTTCTCGTTTCAGACTCGTTTCAGACCCGTTTCGACGTTTTTTCGTACTCGTTTCAGACTCGTTTCAGACCCCGTTTCGTTCTCGTTTCAGACCCGTTTTGTTTCTCGTTTCAGTACCGTTTTGTTCTCGTTCAGACCCTTTTGTTCTCGTTTCAGACCCGTTTCGTACTCGTTTCGTACTTGTTTCAGACCCGTTTTGCTTCGTTTCAGACCGTTTGTTCTCGTTTTAGACCCGTTTTGTTCTCGTTTCAGACCCGTTTGTTCTCGTTTTCAGACCTGTTTTGTTCTCGTTTCAGACCCGTTTCGTACTCGTTTCAGACCCGTTTCGTACTCGTTTCGACTCGTTTCAGACCCGTTTCGTACTCGTTTCAGACTCGTTTCAGACCCGTTTCGTACTCGTTTCAGACCCGTTTCGTACTCGTTTCAGTCTCGTTCAGACCCGTTTCGTACTCGTTTCAGACTCGTTTCAGTTTCGTACTCGTTTCACCCGTTTCGTTCTCGTTTCACTCGTTTCAGACCCGTTTCTTCTCGTTTCAGACCCGTTTCCGTACTCGTTCAGACCCGTTTCGTACTCTTTCGTACTCGTTTCAGACCCGTTTACTCGTTCGTACTTGTTTCAGACCCGTTTCGTACTCGTTTCAGACTCGTTTCAGACCCGTTTCGTTTTAGTTTCAGACTCTTTCAGACCGTTTCGTTCTCGTTTCAGACTCGTTTCGTACTTGTTTCAGACCCGTTTCGTTATTTCGTTTTTCTCGTTTCTTTCGTTTCCAGACCCGTTTTGTTCTCGTTCAGTTCGTTCAGACCCGTTTTGTTTCTTCGTTTCAGACCCGTTTGTTCTCGTTTCAGTTTTCAGACCCGTTTTTGTTCTCGTTTCAGACCCGTTTTGGTTTCAGACTCGTTTCAGACCTGTTTCGTACTTTTCAGACCCGTTTTGTTCTCGTTTCAGACCCGTTTCGTACTCGTTTCAGCCCGTTTTGTTCTCGTTTCTCGTTTCGTTCTCGTTTCAGACCTGTTCGTTCTCGTACCCGTTTCGACCCGTCTTTTCAGGTCACCCGTTTTGTTCGTTTCAGACCCGTTTTGTTCTCGTTTCAGACCTGTTCGTACTGTTTCAGACCCGTTTTGTTTCTCGTTTCAGACCCGTTTCGTACTCGTTTCAGACCCGTTGACTCGTTTCAGACCCGTTTTGTTCTCGTTTCAGACCTGTTTCGTACTTGTTTCAGGCCCGTTTCGTACTTGTTTCAGGCCCGTTTTGTTCTCGTTTCAGACCCGTTTTGTTCTCGTTTCGTTTTGTTCTCGTTTTCAGACCCGTTTTTTCTCGTTTCAGAACCCGTTTCGTACTTGTTTCAGACCCGTTTTGTTCTCGTTTAGGACCCGTTTCAACCCGTTTTGTTTCGTTTCTCGCAGACCCGTTTTGTTCTCGTTTCAGACCCGTTCGACCCGTTTCGTTCTCGTTTCAGACCCGTTTCGTTTCTCGTTTCAGACCCGTTTTTCTTCGTTTCAGACTTTTTTCAGACCCGTTTTGTTCTCGTTTCAGACCCGTTTTGTTCTCGTTTCAGACCTCGTTTCGGTTGTTCTCGTTTCAGACCCGTTTCGTTACTCGTTTCAGACCCGTTTTGTTCTCGTTTCAGACCCGTTTTTCTCGTTTTCAGACCCGTTTCGTACTCGTTTCAGACCCGTTTTCGTTCTCGTTTCAGACCCGTTTTACGTTCTTTCTCGTTTCACCCGTTTCGTTCTCGTTTCAGACCCGTTTCGTTCTCAGTTTTCAGACCTGTTTCGTACTTTCGTTCGTACTTGTTTCAGGCCCGTTTCGTTCTCGTTTCAGGCCCGTTTCGTTCTCGTTTCAGGCCGTTTTGTTTCGTTTCTCGTTCAGACCCGTTTTGTTTCGTTTCAGTTTCGTACTCGTTTCAGACCCGTTTCGTTTTTTCGTCGTTTCAGACCCGTTTCGTGTTCTTTCGTTTCAGACCCGTTTCGTTCAGGACCCGTTTCGTTTCAGACCCGTTTCGTTTCAGACCCGTTCTTACTCGTTTCAGACCCGTTTCGTACTCGTTCAGACCCGTTTCGTACTCATGACCCGTTTCAGACCCGTTTCGTACTCGTTTTCAGACCCGTTTCGTACTCGTTTCAGACCCCGTCGTTTCTCGTTTCAGACCAGTTTTCAAGACCCGTTTCGTACTCGTTTCAGACCCGTTTGTTCTCGTTTCAGACGAGACCCGTTTTGTACTCGTTTCAGACCCGTTTCGTTTCAGACCCGTTTTTTCTCGTTTTCAACCCGACTTTTGTTCTCGTTTAGACCCGTCAAGTTTCAGACCCGTTACTCGTTTCAGACCCGTTTGTTCTCGTTTCAGACCCGTTTCGTACTCGTTCAGACCCGTTTTTTCTCGTTTCAGACTGTTTTGTTCTCGTTTCGGACCTACTGTTGACCCGTTTTCCGTTTCAGACCCGTTTTACTCGTTTCAGGTTCTCGTTTCAGACCCGTTTCGTACTTGTTTCAGCCCGTTCGTTTCAGACCCGTTTCGTTCTCGTTTCAGACCCGTTTCTTCTCGTTCAGACCCGTTTCAGTTTCAGACCCGTTCGTTACTCGTAGACCCGTTTCGTTCTCGTTTCAGACTGTTCGTTCTCGTTCAGACCTGTTGTTCTCGTTTCAGACCCGTTTCGTTCTCGTTTCAGACCGTTTTGTTCTCGTTTCAGACCCGTTGTTCTCGTTTCAGACCCGTTTCGACCCGTTACCCGTTTTCTCGTTTTCAGACCCGTTTTTGTTTCAGTCTCGTTTTCAGACCCGTTTTGTTTCAGACCCGTTTTGTTCTCGTTTCAGACCCGTTTTGTTCTCGTTTCAGACCCGTTTTGTTCTCGTTCAGACCCGTTTTGTTCTCGTTTCAGACCCGTTTGTTCTTTTGTTCGTTTCAGACCCGTTTTTTTTTTCGTTTCAGACCGTTTCGTACTTGTTTCAGACCCGTTTTGTTTCTCGTTTCAGACCCGTTTCTCGTAGACCCGTTTTGTTTCAGACCCGTTATTGTTCTCGTTTCAGACCCTTTTGTTCTCGTTTCAGACCCGTTTCGTTTCGTTTCAGACCCCGTTTGTTCTCGTTTCGTAGGACTCGTTTCGTTCAGACCCGTGTTTCAGACCTTGTTCTCGTTTCAGACCCGTTTGTACTCGTTTCAGACCCGTTTTGTTCTCGTTTCAGACCCGTACTTGTTTCAGACCCGTTCTCGTTTCAGACCCGTTTCGTACTCGTTTCAGACCCGTTTTGTTCTCGTTTCAAACCCTTGTTCCGTTCTCGTTTCAGACCCGTTTCTCGTTTCAGTTTCCAGGCCCGTTTCGTTCTCGTTTCAGACCCGTTTCGTTTCTCGTTTCAGACCCGTTTCGTTCTCGTTTCAGACCCGTTTTGTTCTCGTTTCAGACCCGTTTTGTTCTCGTTTCAGACCCGTTTTGTTCTCGTTTCAGACCCGTTTTGTTTCTCGTTTCAGACCCGTTCGTTCTCGTTTCAGACCCGTTTCGTTCTTTTCAGACCCGTTTTTTTCTCGTTTCAGACCCGTTTCGACTCGTTTCAGACCCGTTTTGTTCTCGTTTCAGACCCGTTTTGTACTCGTTTCAGACCCGTTTCGTTCGTTTCAGACCCGTTTCGTTCTCGTTTCAGACCCGTTTCGTTCACCCGTTTCGTTCGTTTCAGACCCGTTTGTTCTCGTTTCAGACCGTTTTTCGTTCAGACGTTTCGTTCTCGTTTCAGACCCGTTTCGTTCTCGTTTCAGACCCGTTTTGTTCTCGTTTCAGACCCGTTCGTTCTCGTTTCAGACCCGTTTTGTTCTCGTTCAACCCGTTTGTTTCTCGTTTCAGACCCGTTTCGTTCTCGTTTCAGACCCGTTTTGTTCTCGTTTCAGACCCGTTTTTTCGACGTTCTCGTTTCAGACCCGTTTTCTCGTTTCAGACCCGTTCGTACTCGTTCAGACCCGTTTCGTTCTCGTTTCAGACCCGTTTCGTACTCGTTTCAGACCCGTTTCGTTCTCGTTTCAGACCCGTTTCGTACTCGTTTCAGACCCGTTTCGTACTCGTTTTTCAGACCCGTTTCGTCTCGTTTCTCGTTTCAGACCCGTTTCGTACTCGTTTCAGACCCGTTTCTCGTTCAGACCGTCGTTTCAGACCCGTTTCGTGGAGAAGAACAACGACGCGCTGCACATGTCTCTGAAGCGCTGGTGTCTGAGTCCAAAGACCGTTTCATTCGAGAACTGTTCGAGAACAACAACAACAGCAAAGACGCCAAGCAGAAGGCGGGAAAACTCGGCTTCATCAGCGTCGGAAACAAGTTTAAGGTAAGAGAGGTCAAAGGTCAGGGAGGGGTCACAGGTCACAGTGGAAAGGCCACTCTGCACATGCTCAGAAGCTTCTGCACAAATGCTGGTCTGTTACTACGGCAACACTATTTTAACGCTAACGACTAGCATTGGGGAATGAAAGGGGTCACAGAGGTGGGGTCAGTTCAGCTTATTTCTGTAAGCTTTTCCACGAAGAGCGCCCCCTGTCCTCTGCAGGAAAAAACTTACAAACCCTTTGGGAGAAAGTAGAAACCTGGAGGAGAACCACAGAAGGAGAGATCCTCCTCCCACAGACAGAACCATCAGGAGGAGAGAGGGAGGTTCATCTAGAGACAGTTCATCCAGCGCAGATGAAGAGCGTTCATCTAGAACAGAGTGTTCCTCAGGCAGATGAAGAGCATCTAGATCTCCAGCATCAGCAGAGTCTGAAACAGGAGAACTCCAAGAGAGGAGTGGAAGAAGGAGAACATGTGACCAGCGATGAGCAGACACAGGAGAACTAGTGAAAGTAGTCTTCATCAGAGGAAGAGCTCCAGCTCCATACTGCCCCAGAGGTGGTCCTAGGGCAGCGGAGCTGAAACTGTAGGTCTTTATTCCTGGTCCTAACTGGCCTGACCATAAGCATTTCACAGAGGAACGTCTGAAGCCTGGTCTTAAATGAAGAGACTGTGTCGGAGACTGTGTCGGAGACTGTGTCGGCCTCTTTAAACATGGACAGGAGCTGATTCCACAACACAGGAGCTTGGGAGCTAAACGCTCTACCTCCTACTGTGCTTTTAGAGACCCTTGGGACCACCAGAAGTCCAGCATTTTGAGAGCGAAGTGCTCTGATTGGATGATAAGGTCCTATAGCATCTTTGAGGTCGGATGGGGCGTGGTCATTTATGGCTTTGGAAGTCAGGAGGAGGAGTTTAAAATGTGATTCTGAACTGGACAGGAGCCAGTGAAGAGACTCCAGCACCGGCGTAATGTGCTCTTCTTCTTTTGATGGAGCTTTCAGGACACGCTGCAGCAGGAGTTACAGGAGTCTAATCGAGATGTTCCAAACGCATGGAGATGTTCTTCACTATCACTTTTAGGATGAGAGCTCTTGGTCCAATCAGACTCCAAGGTTTCTTCCAGTGGAGCTGGAGGCCACACTGACGTGGTCCAGTGGGACCATCTGCTCAGATGAAGCGTCTCGTAGATGATTAGGGCCTAGTACGATGACCTGGGTTTTTTCAGGGTTCAGAAGCAGATAATGAAGTGTCCTCCAGGTTTTTATCTCCTTCACACAAGCACCAAGTCTGTCTGCTTGATCGGTCTGATCAGGTTCATTGATAAATCCGGGGCCGGTTTGGGAGCCAGGGAGCGGTGCTCATGGTCTATCTTCAGTTCCTCAGTGAAACACGCCGCTGGAAACCGTCCACTTTGGCTTGTAGGGTCTTTTAAATCAGAGACCTCCGCCTCGGTAAAGGATTGGCCCGCAGCCCCACAGACCTGACTGAGCTGGGCAGACGTGGCATTTCCACTCCCACATTCACACACTGAAATGTGTGTCATTAAAACCTCTCGTCGGATGTGTCACAACGACACACACACACACACACACACACACACACTCACACACACACAACACGGACACAGACACACAACACACACACCCACTACACACACACACTCACACACACCACCGCACACACACACACACACACACAACACACACACACAACACACACACACCCACACACACAAAACGACACAGACACACAACACTGTCACACACACACACACAACACTTCAACACACACACCACTCACACACACACACACACACACACACACTCACACACACACACAACACTCACACACACACACACACAACACTCACACACAACACACACACACACACACACACACTGTCACACACACACAACACTCGACACACACACACACACACACACTGTCAACACACACAACACACACACACACTCACACACACACACACACACACACACACACACACACACACAACACGGACACAGACACACACACACACACACACACACACACACACACACACACTCACACACACACACACACACACACACACACAACACACACACACACACAACACACACACACACACACACACACACACACACACACACTCACACACACACACACCACACACACACACACACACACACACACACACACACACACACACAACACTCACACACACAGACACACACACACTGTCACACACACACACACACACACACACATCACACTCACACACACAACAACACACACACACACACAACACACACACACACTCACACACTCACACACACACACACACACACACACACACACACACACACACACACACACACTCACACACACACAGTCACACACAACACTGCACACACACCACACCACACACACACCACCTCACACACACACACACACCACTCACACACACACACCACACAACACTCACACACACACAACACACACACACCACACACACACAACAACACTCACACACACACATACACACACACACACTCACACACTCTACACACACACACAACATTCACACACCACACACAACACACACACACACACACACACACAACACACACACACACACACACACACACTGTCACACACACACGGACACACAACACTGTCACACACACACACACAACACTGTCACACACGCACGGACACAACACTGTCACACACACACAACACACACTGTCTCACACACACACACACACACACACAACACTGTAACACACACTCACACACACACACACATTCACACACTTCAACACATTCACACACATTACACACACACACACATTCACACACACACACATACACACACTGACACACACACACTGACACACACTCACACACATTTACACACATTTACCACATTTACACACATCACACCACCACACACAACACATTCACACATTCACACACTCCACACACTCACACACATCACACCACACACAGATCAACACATCACACACTCACACACACTCACACACATCCACAACCACAACATCACACATTACACATCACACATTCACACACATTTACCATTTACACAATCACCACACATTTACACACAATCACACACATTTACACACACATTCACCACATTCACACACACACATTCGCACACCACTCACACTCACCACACACACTCACACCATTTAACACTTTAACACATTTACCACATTTACACATTCACACACATTCACACACATTCACACACATTTCACACTTTCCACATCACACACATTACACAATTTAACCACATTCACCACATTTACACACACTCACACAGCAGGCAAGTTTATTTGTAGAGCACAATTCGTACACAAGGCAATTCAAAGTGCTTCACACAGGAAAAAATGCATTAAAATCACAAAGACATGGCAGAAAACACAATCTTAGTTCAAGACATAAAGAGGAGTGCAAAGAAAGCATTTCAGTCATATGCCACAGCCAAACAAACAGGTTTTTAGTTTTAGATTTGAACAATGCCAGAGTAGAGGCCTGTCTCACATCCTCTGGAAGACTGTTCCAGATTTTAGCTGCATAAACTGAAACGCAGATTCCCCATGTTTAGTCCTGACTCTGGGCACCAGCAGGAGGCGGTCCCTGAGGTCCTCAGAGTCGAGATGGTTCATATGGCACTAACATGTCGAGATGTACTTTTGGTGCTAGCCATGGAGAGACTTGTATACAAGCAGAGCTGCTTTGAAGTCTATTCTCTGAGCCAGGGGGCAGTGCAGAGACTGAGCCAGGACTAATGTGATGGTACTTTCCTGGTTCTAGTCAGACCCGAGCAGCAGTTTTGGATGTCTGGCAGCTGTTTTACAGCTCGTTTGGAGAGGCAGTGAGCAGGCCTTACAGTAGTCTAATCTACTAGAGAAACGCATGGATAAGTCTTCCAGGTCTGGTTAGACACTAGAACTTTTGTTTTGGCATGTTTTTTAGATGGTAAAAAGCTGCTGATGTGATTGATCTGACGTGGCTGTTAAAATTCAAGTCTGAGTCCATTATTACCCCCAGATTTCTAACTTGATGTGTAGGTTTTAGAGCGAGACTCTGGAGGTGACAGTTACAATTTCTTTTGTTTTGTGGCCAAAGACCAGGATTTCAGTCTTGTCTGAGTTCAGCTGGAGAAAGTTGTTTTGCATCCCACACTGATCTTGTTGGATGCAGTGACAGAGTGAATCCACTGGTCCATATTCACTGTGTCAATGGAAACATAGATCTGAGTGTCGTCTGCGTAATTGTGATAGGACACATTGATACGCTGCGAGAAACTGACCTAACAGCAAATGTAGAGGTTGAACGAAGGGGTCCAGGATTGACCCTTGGGGCACCCCACAGGTCAGGGCATCTGGTCTGAGACACAGTTACCAATTTTTTCGATAAAGTACTTCTGTCTTCCAGATAGGACTTTAACCAGTTTAGGGCAGTGCCAGTGATGCCCACCCAGTCCTCTAGTCTCTGTAGAGGGTCCCATGACGACAGTGTCAAAGCAGCACTCAGATTTAACAGAATAAGACTGAGGCTTTGCCCGCGTCAGTGTTCAGGGGATGTCATTTGTCACCGTGACAACAGCAGTCTCAGTGCTGTGATGAGGTCTAAAAACTGAAAACATCAAATGAGTTGTTATTAAGAGGAAATCAGTGACTGTTGGTAAACAACCTTTTCAAGTTGCCCAAAATGGCAGATTAGAAGATGGGCGTGGCAGTCAGATTAGAGATGGGCGTGGCATGATCAGTGCTGCGGCATCAAGACTGGCTCTCTTTGGAGAGGCTTATGAGCGCAGTTTTCAAGTTGGGAATGTTCCAGATTGAAGCGACATGTTTAATATTTGAGTGAGTGGTGCTAACAAACTGTTCAGGCACAGACTTTAGAAATCTGGAGTTCCACATGGAGGCAGCATGTAGATGAACTCGACTGGTTGATCTCTGGACAGTTTTGTCAGTTAGGTCCAAAGTGAGTCGCTTAAGTGTGTAGGTGGTTTGGGTTTTTTTTGCGTTGTGAATTGATGCATTTTTAATGTGACTTTGTCATTCACACTCACAACACTACACACACTGAACATTACATTCACACACATTCACAACATTTACACTCATTTACACACATCCACCACATGACACACACACTCAACATTCACACACACTCACACACACTCACACACATCCACACATTCACAACACATTCACACACACATTTTCACACACATTTACACACACATTTACAACATTCACACACATCACACACACACACAACACTCACACACACACACACAACACTGTCACACACACACGGACAACAAACACACAACACTGTCACCACGCACGGACACAACACTGTCACACACACACAACCTGTTCACACACACACACACACACACACACACTGTAACACACACATTCACACACATTCACACACACATTCACACACATTCACACACATTCACACACATTCACACCACACACAGCACATCCACACACACACACACTTCACACACACACACCTTCACCACATCGCACACACACACTCACACACACATTCAACACACATTCACACACATTCACACATTCACACACACATTCGCACACACTCGCACCACACACCAATCACACCAACATTCACACACATTTACACACATATACACACATTCACACATTCACACACATTCACACACATTCACACACATTTACACACATTCACACACATTCACACACTTTGCACACATTCACACATTTACACACACTCACACACATCCACACACATTTTACACACATTTACACACACATTTACACACACATTTACACACATTCACAGGAAAGAGTTCAGAAAATGCTCTTCACCAAACAAAGACATTATGAGATGTCATCTGAACCAAACAAGACCAAATCCAAGCAGCATTAGAAACTTTTTAGAAAAACTTTTCTCTAAGATTCCAGACAATAAAGAAGAAGATCTAAGTTCCTCTCTGGACCCTCTCCATGGGCCTGTTCTGGCAGAAGAACACAAGGAAACATTAGGAGCTGAAATAAGATCCTACAATCCTACACCACATAACTCAGTCAGTTTTATTCTGTTCTTTTATTCTCTTGTACAGTGTCCTTGGGTGTTCTGAAAGGCGCTTTTAAATAAAATGTATTATTATTATTATTATAAGAGTAAATCTCCAGGAGCGACGGGTTCACCTCAGAGCTCTAAAGCTCTAAACACACTCTAAAGAGGGGAAGGACCCACTGGACTGTGCCTCACACAGACCCATCTCATGTGACACAGGGCTGTGCCTGGTCCCTCCTCCTGTTTGCTTTGTATTTGGAACCATTGGCCCAGAATAGGAGAGAATTTTGAAACGGAAGCTCTTCAGGTTTGTAACTTTAGTCTCTTAAAGTTTACTGGATGTTTTTGGCCCAGACTTTGCTTCTCTGGACTCTGTCTGCGCTCTTGCTATCGATCTGAACCTAAAGCCGTTTACATTTGTTTATTTGTGTTTGTTTTTGGACGCTCTGCTCCAAACGCGCCTCAGGAAAGTCATCACTCTGTTTTAGTTAAACTTCTAAACTAGACCACCGTTTCCTTGGATTTTAGGTTGTGGAAATGTACAGCTGTAAAACCTGAAGGAATATCGAGGAAACGAGCAGAAACTGTGCATATCTCCAATGTTTCTGACCCAAACATGGACCGGCCTCCTGCTGGTGCCAGAGCCAGGACTAAACATGGACCGGCCTCCTGCTGGTGCCAGAGCCAGGACTAAACATGGACCGGCCTCCTGCTGGTGCCAGAGCCAGGACTAAACATGGACCGGCCTCCTCACTGCTGGTGCAGAGTCAGGACTAAACGTGGGCCGGCCTCCTGCTGGTGCCAGAGTCAGGACTAAAGAAGTCAGGGACTAAACGTGGACCTCCTGCTGGTGCCAGAGTCAGACTAAACATGGACCGGCCTCCTGCTGTGCCAGAGAGTCAGGACTAAACGTGGGCCGGCCTCCTGCTGGTGCCAGGTCAGGACTAAACGTGGGCCGGCCTCCTACTTGCCAGAGTCAGGACTAAACATGGACCGGCCTCTGCTAGTGCCAGAGTCAGGACTAAACATGGACCGGCCTCCATGCTGGTGCTGGTGCGAGTCAGTCAGGACTAAACATGGACGGCCCTCCTGCCTGCTCAGGACTAAACGTGGACCGGCCTCCTACTGGTGCCAGAGTCAGGACTAAACATGGACCGGCCTCCTGCTAGTGCCAGAGTCAGGACTAAACATGGACCGGCCTCCTGCTGGTGCCAGAGTCAGGACTAAACGTGGTTATCAGTTTGTGCAGTGGTTTTCTCTTCTGTGAAGCATTTTGAATAACTTTATGGACAAAAGGTGCTAAGTAAACGTTCCTGCTCCCCTCAGTGATGAGGTTGTGGGTTCGACTCCTGAGCTCTGAATTTATTTCCGTGCCAGATTTGATTTATTTCTTCCTCTTTTTCCTGAAGTATTTCTGACACTTTTCAAACCTAATGAGCTCGACGCAGCAATGTTTCTGTTTCTCTGTAAGAAAGAGTGGGAAAAACATGTCAAGCTGAACTTCTGACCCGACCTGGTTTGGACCTGGTTTGGACCTGGTTTGGACCTGGTTTGGACCTGGTTTGGACCTGGTTTGGACCTAGTTTAGACCTGGTTTAGACCTGGTTTAGTCCTGGTTCAGACCTGGTTCAGACCTGGTTCAGACCTGCCTCAGACCTGCCTCAGACGTGGACGTTTCCGTGACGACAGATTTACGCTGCGTCTCTGATTGATTCCGTTTGTTTCCGCAGACTCAGCTCAACCTGCTGCTGGAGAAACTGCGCAGCACGGTCAGTTTCTCTTCGAACGCTCGATTAATGTTCAAACAACTTTCATTATTTTGCAGATTGAAATTCTGGATCAAAAGGTAATGAATGTGTGATTTGTCTTCAGGGCTCGAGCTTCATCCGCTGCGTCAAACCGAACCTGAAGATGGTCAGTCATCAGTTTGAAGGAGCTCAGATCCTATCGCAGCTGCAGTGCTCCGGTCAGTACTGCTGAAGACACGTCATCGAAGACATAAGACACGATAATCACATGAATAATACTGTATTATAATCAACAAGACATGATTATCACATGAATAATACTGCATCATAATACATAAGACATGATAATCACATAATACTGCATCATGATACATAAGACATGATTATCACATGAATAATACTGCATCATAATACATAAGACATGATTATCACATGAATAATACTGTATCATAATACATAAGACATGATAATCACATAATACTGCATCATAATACACAAGACATGATAATCACATGAATAATACTGCATCATAATACATAAGACATGATAATCACATAATACTGCATCTTAATACACAAGACATGATAATCACATGAATAATACTGTATTATAATCAACAAGACATGAATACATAATACATAAGACATGATAATAATAATACTGCATCATAATACATAAGACATGATAATCACATGAATAATACTGCATCATAATACATAAACATGAAATCACATAATAATACTGCACATGAATCACATGAATAATACTGCATCATAATACATAAGACATGATTAACACATAATACTGCATCATAATACACAAGACATGATATCACAAATACTGCATCATAAATACATAAACATGATAATCACATAATAATCCATAATATATACATAAGACATGATACTAATTATCATCATAATACATAAGACATGATAATCACATATTACTGCATCATAATACATAAGACATGATAATCACATATAATCATCATCATCATAATAACAATAAGACATGATAATCACATAATACTGCATCATATACACAAGACATGATAATCACATGAATAATACTGCATCATAATACATAGACATGATATCACATAATACTGCATCATAATAACAAGACATGATATCACATGAATAATACTGCATCATATACATAAGACATATAATCAACACATCATAATACACAAGACATGATAATCACATGAATAATACTGTATCATAATACATAAGACATGATAATCACATATAATTACACATCATGAATAACAAAGACATGATAATCACATAATACTGCATCATGATACATAAGACATGATAATCACACTGAATAATACTAATCATAATACATAAGACATGATAATACATAATACTGATCATGAATACATTAAGACATGATAATCACATGAATAATACTGCATTAATAATAAACAGATAATCACATAATACACATGATTAATCACATGCATCATGATAATACAATTAGCATGATAATCACATCACATGACATGATATAATACTGCATGCATGATAATCACATGAATAATACTGCATCATGACATGATAATCACATGAATAACTGCAATACATAATGACACATTTACTGCATCATGACATCATATGAATGAATACTGCTGCATAATACATAAGACATGATAATCACATAATACTGCATCATAATACATAAACATGATAATCACATGAATAACTGCATCATAATACATAAAACATGATAATCACATAATACTGCATATACATAAGACAGATAATCACATGAATAATACTGCATCATAATACATAAGACATGATAATCACATGAATAATACTTGACATCATTAATACTGCATCATAATACATAAGACATGATAATCCAGAATAATATGATCATAATACATAAACATGATAATCACATAAATATACTGCATCATAATACATAAGACATGATATCACATGACATAATACTGCATCATTACATACACTAGACTGCATGATAATCACATGAATAATACTGCATCATAATACAATACTCATAATCACATGAATGAATACCACATGATAATCACAGATTAATACTGCATATAATCACATAAATAAT
>BJKM01001559.1:0-26373 GCA_015082035.1 Chaenogobius annularis | reverse complement strand
TATAAAAAGTTTTATATATATAAAGTTTATCGAACAATTGTGATTATGTTTTAATCAATGGTTAGACATAACTCACCTAATGAATTGTTGAAGTAACACAATGTTGAATTCGTTTGCAGAGAATCATGGTTCTTACTGACTGAAATGTCCCTCCACATGCAGTTATTCATATCAGTATCTTCAGTTTGACTATTGACAGCAGCAGTGTTTAAGACTGTATAAAGACATCGGCCCTTGTTCTAAAATAACAGTGGTTGCTGGGAGGAGGGACATTTTCTAAGGTGGTGCATAGTCTAAGTTAAAGTGTTGAGAACCGCTGGTGTTTAGCTGTTGTTAAGTTTGTGGTTTGGCTTGTGGTCAGAGTTTGTCGGCTTTCAATCAAGACAAGGGGCTCTGAGCTCAGTTCTCAAGATTTTTATAGCATCTTTTTACAGCTATCAAAACTTTATGATTGTATTTTGACCGGGGTTCCTACTGGGCAATGAACCAGACATTTGACAATATGCAGTTGTATTCCATACAGTGTAAATGGTCAGTCGAAAAGTATTGGAAAAAATGTAATCCAATCCACAAGTGCAGTGGTATGGTATGGAGGGTTTGGGGCGCACGTTCAGAGCAACATGCCTGCCTTGGAATTTGAGAGTTTGAGATGATTAGCCAAATGTCCCTCCCCACTCTTCACCCCATGACACGCTGCACTGTCCTGTCTAACAAAGCCCACACGGGTCACAAGCAATGTAAATAATATCAGCTGAATGCTGCGAGTGTGTTGTCAGTGACGCCTAAGAAAGCTCAGCAGCATTGGGTTCAGGTCACAAATGATAGTCTCTGTGTACAAATCCATAGTAGAGCTAACTTTCCATGTGACTGCATGGCACAATCACATGACCTGCAGAACAGAAACATTTATTGTGGGGAGACCTCAGAAACCTCTGAGCCAGCTGAACAAAGAGAGGACGCTGAATAATGCTAAGAACATTATTCAGACCACTCTGGGAGGCGCTCTAGAGTTCAATTGGCACGTCTTTTTTTTTAGTATTTTGTCCACTGTGCTGTGGCCATCTTAAATGCACCGGGAGTGGCCACACGTGAGCTACAGAAATTGAAAAAAAAATAATAATAATAATAATAAGCTTTATCGAAATTAGTAGAACCAATTTTTGAACTTACATTTTTGACTCTTACATTTTTTTTGAATTATCATTGTGATATCGAAATTGGTATCGAGAACGGAATATTTTCCTTAGTATTGAAATCAAGTTTGAAATATTAGTATTGCGACCACTCTACAGTCTAAGTTAAGTTTCTTTTATTACGCAGGAAGAACATAGGAAGATCTTGACTTCCAAATTTGTCTGGATATTGTGAATCATTTGAGCTTAACTGTGGAAAAGTCTGTAGGGTTTAGAGAGTGAATTTGACCCAAGTTTGACCTGATAGACCTTTTGTCTTTCTGTAGTTTTTTTTCCGAGCTTTGTGACTTAAACTACAGAGAAAAAAAAGTAGATCAAGAGTAAATCAAACAAAATCTCTTGCCTGGTTCAGTCTTACTCAGAGCTCTGCCACCGTGACAGAGATTGTGGTTTTTTTCCTCCCACTGTACCAGGTTTGAGGTGAGCTGACTGAGGCCTGTACCTGCTCCTCAGACACGTGGGACGCTGGGGTTTGGGTGAGGGCAGTCCGGACCCTTGGGTGACACTGTCTTTTCCACTGCTCTCCCATCTTATCACACCCCGCCCCCGCTGCTCCGCCCACATGATGCGCAAGAGCAGGATGTGTAGGTGCTACTATACTTCGGTCAATAGAGATGCCATGACAAATTTAGTAGCAAGAAACACAACCTCAGAATATGGTGAGGATATGAATTTATTCAGAATCAGAATAAGTTATATTGTCAGTAGAGATGGGACAATAAGCAATAATCATTTATTACAATCAAAAGGGTAGACATTATATATCACCAGACTATATCTGCAGACAGCTGTTAGATGGGCTGATATGCACAGGTCGGTTGTGTGCCTCAGAGGGGGCGATCGACTTCTCCCTAGAGAAATGTGTACATGCAAACGACAAGACAAGAAAGGAGCAGGTGAAATAAATAGGGACAGAAAGAGGCATGCGAGGTGTGACCTGCTCCCAGACTTAAGATATTGTAAAGATATTTTTTTCACAATTATGAGCAAAAAGAAATTGTGAAATGTGCAATCAATGACAATATTCCAGCCGTCATTGAGAAGCTTGGGTCATTTTAATGGAGAGGTCCACCGTCAATTCTCTATCAGCAAAAGCATGTGGATCAAACTTTGGTGCATGACATTTTACTATTTTGAAGACTTAAATGGCAATGGTGGTGAAGTCTGTATTACTTACGTTCATAAAACTAACATTGAAAGCCATTTTATTTGTGTTTTAATAAGACAAAGATAAAATTGAATCAAACATTGTGGTTGATCAATATGAGGAATAAGATTTCCCCAAAGATTTCCCCCTTTGTACAATGTTTTACGGTATACGTTACACAAATCAGAAATAGTTGCATTCTTAATTACTTACTGTATATTCGGACACCTATAATCACAACTTACTAGATACATGCTTTTATTCCTGGCATGTCGTCTTCACAGCAGGTGAAAGCAGGGCCAGTTTCCTGAAGAGAGACTGAGACAGGAAGTCAGACAGAGCATTTTGATTCATAGTCACTACCTCCTTTGTTTGATCAAAGGAGACTGTCGGCTACTATAGAGTGAAATGTAATTTTAGAAGGTGAATAATAGAGTTTATTTAAGCTGTTGCAGTGACTGGTTTTTGATATTTATTCTCTCTGTGAAAGGAGTAAATTTATGGAATGATCTTGACAAAGAAGTCAAAGAATCAAGAACGAGCAAATGTTTATTTGACTGTGTTTTAAAATATCAATGTTAAGTACAAGTTGAAAAGGGGACAGATAACATAAGATATTAAGGGGGGAGATAACATATATCTGCCCCTTTCATCACTGTATTGTTAGACGGAGCCAGGTTTTCTCTATTTTGGCCAAAGAAGTCACAGTATATTCCCCTCTTTACTAGTGGCTGTTGGTATTAACTGGGACATGTCAATGGTTTTGGATACAAACTGCTGGGACATGGGACACAGGGCTTAAAAGTGGGGCTGTTCTGGGTAAATAGGGAAGACTCACCGTATACACACTGCACCTTTTGAATACTGTATACAAGAAAATAAACAAAACTTTAATAAACTCCCTACATCAAGCAAAGCATAAAAGTTCACTTGCCGTGCCTCTGTCAGCAGCTCTCTGATTGCCACATAATAACAACATTATTCGCCGCAGTCACATGTCGAGATTGTAAAGTTGCTTGTACTGTACGTGAGTAATGGAGTAGTTTGACTTTGGCGGAGCTGCAATCGCCCTCTCAGCGCAGTTGTATTTTTATCCAAACACAGCAGATAAGAGTGCTAATGCGTTGAATGTAGCAGGGCAAGTTCTCTTTTGTCCTCAGCATTACTGACTATACTGATCCAGTGCCAGTGTTGACTCTTCTCTCGTCTTGAATACTTTTTCTTGTGACTCGTGGTGTGTAGGAGGCTGCAACACCCTCCCAAACAATGATAAAACGAGCTGAAGTGCACTTTTCACACATGTTTTGTTTGTATGACTGATGTGCCTTTATTTAAAGTTGAAGCAAAACAGAAATCTGAAAATGGACCATTTATATTTGCTGCTTTAAAAACATGAATATTGTTTTGGTGTGGCTGCAAGTTCAGAGGTCATTCTTGCAATACACAGGGTTATTTTAGTTATTTTTTAGCACACAGTTTGTCAGCAACTTTAATATATAGTAATAAAAATAACTGGTTTTGATCCTAAATAGAGTTAACAAATCTTAAGGAAACATTGAATATTGTCTGAATGGATTATAAGCACATTCAAAAAGTGATTCAGCAACTTAAAAGGTGCACTATGAAACGTTTCCAAATGTTATTGCTTTGCCTGGAATGTTCCGCAGCATTGCATTAAACCTATCTATCTTGCATTTGTTAAATTATAGTTTTATTTCCCCCAGAAAATACCTTTAAGAACTTTGAACTGCACTGTTAGCAGGGGTCAGCTGTCCACAGATCTGACCTGTAATGTTGCCTAGTCACCGGCTTGTCTCCATGGAGATTTTAATATAATATAATGTATAGATTAAAAAATGCTATAAAAACAGCTGATTAAAAATAAATAAAACAATTAATTTTAATGAATTAATACATTTTTGACATTCCACAGTTGTCTGATAAATAAAACGTTTTTAAACTTATTAGTTTAACACATTTCTGTTGGATTGACATAATATCATCTGAATATTGTTATCGGGATACTAAAATTGTAATATCCATTATTTAGGTTATATCCAGTTTTGTTAATATCGCCCAGCCCAAACTGGAATATCTCCGCCAAAGCAACATTATTTCCATTGCAAAGAAAGAAAGAAATTGAAAAATGAAGCTTGTACTGTATGTCTCTACTGTCGCAGTGTTTTGAATTAATCCAACTCCACAGCTTTGACGCTTATAACACAATCACAAATTTAATATTCCTAATTCCTAATGCCCCAAACCCGTCTTGAACCCAGCGTTTGGAGATCTAGGTAGCATATTTGAGAACACACACATCACTGACGTGCTGACTGTTTTAATCCTGTAACAAAGTCAGAATCTGCTGCTGGGTGTCAGATCTCGTCCTTTTCAAGTGTGAACACATGTTTAGGGCCCGAGCTGCTCTGTAACTGACAGCTTTCATTAAAAAAAAAACCACAACAGTTAAAAGTGATTTGACACATTTAAACTGTGTGGGCCTCTCTGTAAATTGAAACATGGGAATTGACTTTAAAATCTAATCTATATTCTGAAATAACTAGATTATGTCATGATAATAAAGTGCTATATTATTGGCTCAAGAAATATATAGATGATAGTAAACAATGATATAAAGCAGGTAACAATAATAAAATAAGCAAGCAGAATGAAGTTTACTGTAGTACAGAAGATAAACCACAACATATCCACGATAATAATTGATATGACCCTCATAATGAAACGATAAGTCGTAAGTAATTATGAGGCTATACATAATTAAAAAGCATAACCTATACGTATTTTCAACACACTTAAGTATTTTAAGACAATTATATAATGAACGAATAACGTTATTTTGGTTGTTCTTATGAAAAAAAAAAAAAAAAATCAACAGTTATGCCATAGAAAATTAGGTTTAAGCATCAAAATTGCTTTTAACAAATAGCATAATATATATGGGATAAACACATTGGGGAAGAAGTACTTTATTTCGTGAGCATACAACATTTCTCACAGGGTATCACATAAAAAATCTACTTGAAGAGTAAAAAGTATTTCACACAGATTTGTGTGCAGTGTGTTTAAGTTATAGTTTAACCGTTTAGTAAAACTACCGTTGCTCCAAATCTTTTACTCCGACAGCTATTAGATTGGTTCAATTCTTAGTGACATAGAGGTTCTCAATATTGTTTTTTTCATTTATTCATCATCTTTGTAATAATGAATGGGCTCCACCCAAGCTGTTTTTATTGTCTGATGCTGCATAATTAATTACCCCTAGAGGTATAAATAAAGTAATCTGAATCTGAATAAATATAGTGATTTTAAGAAGGAATTGTGCAATCAACAGCAAAAATTCAAATTCAACAAGTTTCTTAATGGTTCTAATTAAATATATACACATTTCCCCATGAAAACCTTAAACTTAACTCTAAAAAAAAAAAACATGAAAATGACTTTCTACTTTCAGTTTTCATATATGCTTCAAATGCGTGAATAAATGTAAAAAGATCAATATTGCATCTGTCAAATGTTGTGAAGTAAAGTAAGTGAATGCACACTTCTAAACTTAAATATGTCACTTTAAGTACACAACATTCTGTTGAGCTTGTGCCAGTTATTGTGCACATGTTTTCTTCTTTATTTGAGATGAGTTCCAGACGGTTTTCCCATGTCAGAAGTCAGTTTGTCCATGCATGTAGGTTTATTATCTGAACATCCTACATCCAATGACAAAGTCCAGGAGTTTCTAGCTGTTTAGTACATGGCTGTGAGTGTTGAAGAGCTAATGTAGTAGTCACGAAGGAAAACTGGCAAAACTATGCCACAATGCTGATCAAAAATGCTCTCTTTTTAGACAATAGATTATCATTTTCAACACAAAATATTAGTACTTTTTTATGTTACCATGTGGTCTTATACTAGCTCTGATAAAGCTCAAGAGCGTTCCCATTTTGTCTTGTTTGTTATAGTATTGATACTTGCCCAAGCACTCACAGTATTTATTATACTTTCCACAATCCTAATACACAGTAGTAACTTCCACTGTCTTTAACTTATACTATGTTTATCGAACATAAATTGAACACGGAAAGTCACGCTGCGATTCTTGGTCTCTGTTTGAGTCTTGGTTCTGGAGTAGACTTTTACTGTGCATGTTTTTTTGTGGTAGGAAAAACTACTGCACCTTTAACCTCGTACACAGCCACACGCGAGCCACAAGAGCGTCAGGGAATCGAACCCAGCACGTTCTTGTTGACAGGTAGAATTAACTGCCTTTATAAAGCCGAATTATACTCATCTTTTTGTGGATTTGTTTCAGAGTCCAATGTGCACGTGATAATAAAAATGAATCACAATGACTTTTTTTTCATATTGATCGATCGCAATTTACGATACAGTTTTATCTGGTGTGATCATAAACAAATAAAAAGTGCTTTTAATGTTAATGCAGACTTTTAATCATTGCCATTTCACTCCTAATTTCTTCCTCCAAAGTCTGAACTCGGCTCCAAACCGCACGCATTTACCGACAGAACATTGGCTGTGAACCTTTCAATTAAAATCCCCAAGTGTGCCATTGACGATTAGAAATTTGATGTATCTCCATCTCAATTAAATTTCTGGTAACTGATCGATACACAGCCGTACTCAGTGGACGAATCTCTCAAACTGCGCGCACAAATGGTAAAAAAAAACCTCTCAAACGCTCCAACTATTTTAAAATCGGTATCTCCTGGACTTCTGCCAACAAATCACAGCAGATATTAATAGTTGCAGTATTTCCAGGTAAAGGGAAGTATAGCCCGAGGACACTCTGTCAAACGTATCTGTGCCTCTCTCACCCGCGTCTTTAAACAATGGTGGCATCAGCGTGATTTTTAAGTGCGTCCCTTCGGATTTCTGCGGCCACATTCCACAACAAGCAGCGGAAACGCCAGGCGATTGAAACGAGAGAGGATGTTTTGCCAAGTAATTGCAGCCATTTTTAAACCTTCCACTGTGCCATGCGAGCGCGCCGCTATTTTGGACCTAACCCGTTGCATAATTAATTCCATCCTTTGTATTGGTTCTTTGTAATCAGGGGTTGATTGAGGAAGGTGTATTTCGAGAAAGTGTGTTAACTTTGCCAGTCAGATTTCTTTGGGTCAGCCTAAGAGCACAAATGTCCTACTTCCTATTTTTAAGAGCAACATTGTTTCATATCGGAAAATGTCTAGAAAAAGCCCAGATTTGTATTTCTTGCCAAATGAGAAAAAGAAACTGACGACATTGACCGTTCTTGCGAATAAAAATATAAAGATTGACATTTTCTGTTGAGACCGTCGAGTGATTGGAAGTTTAAGAAACACAGCACTTAAATTTACACTTGTCATTTCCACTGCTCTATTGTTTAATTTAATTCGTTCTTCATACAAACTTAAAGGTACACTGCGTAACTTTAATTGTGGGAGGTCCGTCCACATGCTAATATTTTGACTGGGTTGCCCCACATTCTGGCCTAAAACGTATCTATACATAGCATTTATTTCACACATTCACATTAATTAAAAGTCACTCTTGACATTATTTTATCAGCACGGTATTTTAGCCAGAACAGATTGTTACAGTGTGACATTAGTGCCATCATTTTGCATAAACTGAGTTGACTCTTTGGTTGCGTGCCGTTTGAAAGGCCTTACCTGGTACGACCCGATTGTAGCAGTGATTGGTGTGTGAACTCAAGTGACTTTTTGCAACGACTGGACTTTGGCCATTTTCTGCTGATAACTCCCCTCAATGTGTAACTCCGCCGTGTGTAAATCTTAAAATAGTTCCAGTGTTCAAATACAACATTGCTAACTGTGGCCATCCGTTTTGGACATTTTCTTTTAGCTTGAATTTAAAGCTTTTATAGAACATACTCTACTTTTATACTCAGAAAAAGGCTTGATACATTGATACCACAATGACAATAGAACACAATATAACAAAAATGTATATATATCTTAATAATAGAACTTTTCCACTAAAAACTACAGTATTCTAATATAATCATGTGTTCTTGTACTATTTCTGATTAAGACCACATCAGGAAAGCGCCAATTTTATCCTGTTTATGATTTTTTTCAAATGTGTATCTGGTTCCAGTATTAGTTTTTAGTATCAATTAATATCTGAGCATTGATTTTTCTTTTTTTTTCTTTACACCCAGCCAGTACAAATTTTTGTCTTTAACATCTTTAATTTGAATATAGAGAACAAGATGGAGGACGTGGTTTTTGAAAAGGTAAAGGAATTATTTGTGCAGAGTTATCTTGATCGGAAAAAGCAAGGAAGCCCTAATAATCTTTGACTAGATGTGGTCTAGAGCCTCCAAGTTAGTGGAGTTAGTTCTGTTCAACAAACACAAAGTATTCAAAATTTAAATATTGACCTAATATTGAGCAATTTTTCACCACCTAATATGTACTATATTGATTGGAAGTAAGTATGCAAGAGCAAAATGATATAGAAAACATGCCTACTGATTCAAATTCCAGTGTCCAAACCAAGTTGCGCAATTCCTCCAAAACAGAGGTGACCCAAAAAAAAAGCAAGCACAGAAAATGCAAATGAAGTGTGTTGACACAGAAATGGGATAGTGTTGAGGCACCCTGAACTCCAAATGTTATGATTACAATTACCATAAAGAGAGGCCGCTGCGTGCAAAGCAAACGTCTTCCCCTTGACAGATTTATTAGAGGGCATGCACTCAGAAGGAAGGTGAGAAGATGATTTTATTTATTTTTCCCATGATTTACAACTTGGCAAGTATCTATTTTAATACAGCCTGCAAGACATTTCTTTAGTATTTGGAGTGATGGATTCATGGGGAGACCATTGTAAGTGCTGAAATACAATCAACTGTAGTCATTTTTACATATAGGTCATCATATAATTGAAAACACAATATAATATGTCAAGATGGATTTTGTAACAGGCCTGGGGTGTTATATCTGTAACAGAAAAGGGTGGGGAGAAAAAAAGGATGAATAGTACCACTTGTTTACTTCAGGTAACTGGATAAAGCTTTTCGTATCACCAACTAGTTTTAACAACCTGCTCAACCTCATGGGGTTTTTCATCAATATATTCACATTTCAATAAATACACAACACATCATTATGCATAGATTTGCTGCAAGAAGAAACCGACAAGTTCCAATAACGCAACCATGCTCTTTTTCACTATGTCCAAAAATCTTCTTTAAGGCATCGAAGCCTTTGTAATGCTGATGTTGGATCTGTTCGATACCTATGTCTCTTGTGTAAACAGCGCAGCGAAATGATTCATTATTCATGAGCTCTACATATACAGTATACCCATGTAAATCCAACAAATGTTTAAAAGGCTACCGAAGGGCATGGAACAATTAAACCCCTCAAAGCCCACACAACAGACACTGGGGGATAGTCACAGATTTGTGCAGTCCTGTGTAGCCCCGTGTGCATAAATGTCACAAGCAAAATAGAGGTGCTTCAACACTTCCTCTTTCGGGATTATGCCAAAGCCTGTTCAAATATCTAAATGTCAACTGCGTATAAACACTTTGCAATTACAGCCTGTGGGCAGCAGCCGGGGGGGGGCGGGGTCACTCTGGCTTTGACAATTCCCAATGGGCCCCAAAGCACACGCCATTCAAGCATGACAGAAAGGACATATCCAGCGACTCAACGGTTTCTAATCCAGTGTAAAATTTGCCTGTTTACAAATGGCTTTACCCATGCTGTATACTTGTTGATGATGATGTGGTGTCGTCACTTGCCACCTTTGCCCTGCCACACAATGGTACATTAGCGGCTCAGTGGTGCAACCGGCGAGACCCTCTCTGACCCGCTGCTAATTACCCCCTCAAGACATGAAGCCAATCAGCGCAGGGCGTTTGGATGTCTACTGCCCAACTGAGAGCTACCCCGCCCGCCTGCTGCTCAGATACGGGGCAGTCCTCCTGTGCACATTTCCGCAAAATGGAAGCAAATCAGAGGAGGCACTTTCCGACAGCGCCGGGAGTGCGTGCGATGAGTGTAAAAAGCAGAATATTTAGGAGGTCAGTGCGATCAGAGTGTCCGCTGGTGGGGCGTCTTTGGGCTGAATGCAGATGAGGACTTTTTTTTAGTTGTTTCCACTCGCTAATTGCCCTGCGCATTAGCATAAATAGCAAGCCTCACTCCCCAGACTGGGAAAGAGAGATCCCGGCCTAATGATTAGAGCCGCATGCAGCGATAGCGGTGGCGTGTACTCCCAGCAGTCTGGTTAACACTAGAGTTGGCAGCACTTCATATTCTGTACATCTACTAAATGTGCGATGTATCTCCAACATGACTTTCAAGTGACACGCAGTCATTTAGAACACAATCATCTTTTAAATAGACCAGATGTCCGTCAAGAAGATTTCCACCTATCTCGCAAGGGTCAACGCCAACCAAATTGCTACTTATCAAAGTTGACGCAAAAACCTCAACCATATTCTATTTTCTTACCTTCTGTCACCTGCCACAATACTCCTCAGCCTTTAAACACTCTCCTCATCATCACCACCACCACTGGCAATAAACTGTCACTATATACTTTGAAGTGGTTTTCTTATATGTTTGCTAGACTAAGAGCAACACAGTCCTATTCTATGCACAGTGAAACAGTATATCCCCTTTATATTCCCTCTTATTTTTAGTTACAGTGCTCTAAGGGCCAACAACCTGCCATGGCTTTGTGTTATACAGTGCTTTAAAGAATTAGCAGGGGAGATATTCTGTGGCATAAACTCCAGTAAGTGAGATGGCAGATTGTGTAGCAGAGAACATCAGTATCTAACAAGAGGAATGTTAATCAGCTGTTTGTCACGTCTGATGAGGGGTTAAGTGGATATCTGACAGGAGCGTTAATAGACTACATACTTTCTAACTTCACCCAAAATATACTGCATCTCAGGCTCTTCAGCAGGTTTCCATTGCCCTTCCTGACTCAGATCCCTTTCCTCAGGCGGCTGAAGGTGGCTGGCCTTGAACCAGATCAGATATGTGTGCGAGTGTTCCTCTGCTTTCAGCTAAAGACATGCTCGGATTACAAATTAGCCACTATACTCCCCCGACCAGACCAGCCCTACTCCCTTTGTCAGAATGATGGCTGATATACCAGGCAGTTGGAAGCAAAAACAAGGCTGACAACAGGTGCATTCTGGGTAATCAATAAGAGCTCAACAGTTTATTCATGTGTTATTGTAGTCATGTAAACAGACGCAAGTGCCACAGAAACACTGCGTTGTTTGACGCCAGGCTATGTCAGTGGCAAAGATGAATTTAGAACTAAATTATTGGTTAATACAAAGTGGTTCGTGCATCTCCTTTACATTATCGTCACGACTCTAACGCTGGCCGCCATTATATTGATTGATTCATCTACACATGGCCTAACTACATAGTACTAATTCAAACAGTAGCCAAACATTAACCAGGACCTCCCATTAGGCAGGAGGCCCGGTCACACCAGCACAATGTCGCGTTGTGGTTAGAGGAAAGGTGACAAGTAGGAGGCTGTGTACTCAGTGTAAGTGGACAGTTGTGGGAGGATATTGTTAATAGTACAGTTGGTAATGTCCCAAATTAATAGCAGGATGTACCTCAGGACATGTGAAGATTTTCCTTTATCTAGAGGTGAGCATATTGAAACTTTTATAGGATTGATTGATCGATTGTTTTGTTTTTTATACAGGAGGAAAAACTCAATGAGAGAAGCCCTCTTTTTCATGAAGACACTGTTGAATACAAAAAACAAAACAAACACTAACAGAATATCTAGCTAAAATGTCAATAAAACAATCAATAATACAAAAAACAAATTTATAAAAACACAGACACTACGTATTGTGTTAAGATCAATACAAATACTGAGATTACACTGAGAGTTACATAAGTATTGAGATCACCCGCCTATCTTGTCCTGATACCTTTAAAATATACTGTAATACTGTAGTGTTGATACTAAAACTTGGCCGTGATAGATTATTCTTGTGTCAGCTGCAAAAAGAGTTTAAATCCTTTTCCCAGCCTGAATGTAAGCATGTGCCAAACAATGCTGCAGATAAGAGCAGTCATTTTGTTCTTGGTTGGGGCATAACAATCAATCAAAGAACAATACTGTGTTTCCTGCCTGTACATCTCTGTCTCTTCCGTCCCTTTACCATTTATCTCTTTAATATCCTGTAGTCCTCTGATGAGCAGGGGAGGGGGGAACTGACCTGTTTAAAGTCAAGCTGATGGTCCCATTTGCCACAGGATGACCGAAATGTGGAGATAGAGGGCAGATAAGGCTTGGAGGACATCCCACCTGGCTTTATTGGACCATTCAGTGATGGCATACAGTCAATGGTTATACTGTATGTTTTCTATATGAGCTATTGGGCCAATAGAACACAATGCACTGGGAGTTATGGTCAGCTCCAGCACAGGGACTCCATTTCCCGATAAGGCTCAATCTGTCCCGACGGACTCGAGGCTGTCAGATAAGAGCAGACAGCTATCGGTCCATAGTATGAGGGTGGTCAGGCTGAAAGGGAGCGGGATGAGGGGGGTGGTTCGGGAACTTGTACGCCACAAGCAGGCTTATCACACCTGCTCTGATGTCTCTTTACCAATGCACTGACAGCGATAAGGAACGCGCGAGGGAATATGATGGAAGATGCCATTTCTATGCAAGCGTCCTTTTTTTTCAGACTAGCTTTGACATATATTTATGTACAGTCGATATAAAGTAAAAGATATGATGTTGTGTCTGAGGATTAAGAAACAACTCCTTGGAGACAAAGCGATAATCGTGTAATCATCAACCTGTTAGTTGACCTCCTCTTATAATTGGGAATCAAGTTTAGATGTTGCCCCTGAAGACCCCCTTCCATGATTCAGGCATGATCCAGGCTCTTCGAGAACCTAAATGAAAAAGGGTTCTAGTTTGTCTAATTATGATATTGGGACTTCTACCTTGATCCAGCTATATAAAGCATATGCATACGATCTATATGTCAGACTACTTCAAAAACAAAACACAGTCTCATGCAATGTTGTTTAGATAGCATATTCATTCCCTTTGAATAATAAATTAAGGCTCTATACACGCCTCATTAACTTTCAGGCCGCAGCAGATAATAAAAGAGACATATAGCATTGAAGCCTCTGCATATTCAATTTTCCATAAGTCTGACCTTGAAGCCACTGACCTAAGGCTTGTAAACAGGAGGCAATTTAGAAGCTGCTCTTAAAACGAAAAGCAAATTAGTAGTAAAAAGGTACACGTAATGGGAGTGTGCCATGAATATGTAGCATTTGCTGAGCTAATTGGAAGCACTTTTATAGGCAGCGGTTATGCATTCATGCCACATACGCTCAAAGAAAGCCACTAGCTGAGGAAAGCATAAAAGATGAATAGATAAGTAAATACAGGCTCTAATTGAACTTTGGATGAAGATCAAACATGGAGCGCTATTTCCACATCCTACCAAGTGCACAATGCATAAGTCATAATATGCTTTGTACATCCTGTGTCATTTGTTTAATTGAGTTTCCACAGGACTTGGCTTTACACTTGTGATAAAATTAGTGATATGTCTGCTATAAATGAAATATCTGGTTATTTATTCCCTTTTTAAATGGATAATGCAAGTATTAATGTACACTGCTTTTTAATGACTATACTATAACCCATGCCTTACTATGACATATGATCCAGGCATAAAAGAACAGCATAAATCTCTTTATACCTTTGGAAAGACAAAGCAACTATGTGTTTTGTACATATTCAAATCAGTCTCTCGACAATTTGCTGGATGTCATTCCCCGGTCTCATTCCCATTTCACGCTGCACTGTCTTGTGCAGTCACATTATTCTCGTGGATTCTCGCAGAGCATTGTTTTGTTGTAGCTGTAAAAAAAAGCAGAGAGCCGATTTTACAATATCACAAATAATAATGTAACTCGACCGTACTGTAAGATTTTAATAGTGTCACGCCGATACGCGAGCACAAACAAATAGCTTTATTGATTTTGCACCTCTAGAATCCATTGTTTTCCTGCACACCTGGCAAAATGAGATAAGTCGGCATTCTGATAATGATCACTGCTATAACTCTTTCCTCTTTTTAAATCAAGTCAGAAGGCATTTATGAGTTAACATTTGCAGCTGCACGTACTGACACCCATGTGCAATCTCCACACACACCGCTGCAACCTCAATCTACTTTGTAATTGTGGCAAAGGTCATTTACAGATTAGAATCAACAGTTGGCTTGTGTCCAGACAGCGCCCGTATCAGTCCTTTGGTCCAAATGTCAAACAGGACGTTCTGAGTTCCTCTTGGACCCCCCGCCAGCACAAACGCAGTAAAACCATTAGATTCAATTTGCCTTTGTAAACGATGTACTGGCGCCGTGGCTCCCATTCAAGGTTGCCTGGGTTTTAATTACCGTTAATTACAATTTGCATAAAGCTTTTTAGGAAATGGCTCCAGAAGCGGCTGTAATGATTATACATGTAAATGAGTGGTAAGCTGATAAAGCCTCGCGAGTGCAGGGCCGCTCAAAGAAGAAGCATCTGATAAGTGGAAATTAAAAAGTGCAAAAAGACTTGGATTGAGTTCAGAGGAGATATAGGAATGTTTATGGGCGACAACTGTGAGCAAATCGGAAAAACTGTCAAAATTGGAGTTGAATGTCAAACCGGGGAAGAGATGGTCACGACAGATATCGTTGGTGACCGAAAAAAATACCACTCTAACAAGCTAAATGGAGTGAAATTACCACTTTTGTATAGCTGATTATTGCCAATATGGTGGAAAATAACTCACACCTCACAGCAAGAAGTTCCCGTTTTTAACTCCCAGACTGTGTGGGTTGAGTTTAGGTGATCTTTTAGCATGTTTTCCCTTATCAACAAACAAAAAAATATGCAAATACTATTAACTGGCATCCACTATAATTAAAAATGTCAAAACACACTCAAACATAATTTCCACTGTAAACTTTGACTTCCAGAAAAGTTCTGCTCGTTATACTGTACTCGAACTTCCCCATTTATCATTTATGGGCTGAAATGTGTATGATTAAGCTCCATATCGAAAACAAACCTGTGCGTGTCGCTAACAAGGCAATCAGCATTCGCGCATCCTTCAGTCATGTGTCTGTGCCAATCGCTGCAGTTGTAAGGTGACACTAAATGAATCGCTGTGGACTGAGATAACTATGGCTGAACAGTGAAATCACATTTGATGGCAGTCATTAGCTCGGCTCGTTGGCCAGATACATCACCCTGTCACGATTTTGGCCCAAACGATTCTATTAAATGCCATTAGTGAGGAACATCTGAAGGTGGCAAATTACCCATGTGTAACAGGGGTGTTAGCGGCAAAATACTGTTTTCCAATCACAGGCATAAACACTGTGAAAATGTGAGCATAAATAAAGTGTTGTTGTGAATAATTAGACTCTGAATGCAAAAGCTCGAATGGTGATGTTTTCTGTGAAATGTGTCTATGAAAACAAATGATCTGATTAATTCGAGCTAAAAAGTTCATTTAACTCAAAGTTGGATGTTGTTTGAAACTGATTTGAAAATGCATAACTGTGGTTGGCTCATGATCAAACAAAACAGAGCTAAGATTTAAGATCTGATTATAAAAGGTATAAACATTTTCAGCAGATTGTAAAAGAAAAGAAAAGAATATTTTTGGGATTATCTAAAAGAATTTGCTTTGCTTGCGTACAAATAAGTAGTTGCTACAACCATGAAGTTAAACAGCAACAATGACCACTATAATCCTCTGATTGAATGTTTAAATCAGAACTTTCAATGGAATCATTTCTAAACTATATAAATGCAACAGTCATTCTACTAAATACATTCAGCGCGAGTGGGAAAAAGGTCATTTTGCTTTGACAGTTGAGGAATGGTAACCGTATACTTCTCAATGGAGGACCACAAAATCATCTGTACTTTATAACGCCATGTCAAAGTCCACACTATGCACAGGGAAGTACTATTTGCAGGGAATATTGTGGTTGCCAGGTGGCCCATCATTCCAGTTATCTTAAATATTGGCCTGAGGTTAACAAAGCACTGCACGCGGTTGGCATTGCCATCTCACATGACTTCTGAACAATGTATTTGGGCCTCAAAACTCCAGTGGAGAATAGTGGGAAAGAAGGCAATCCCAAAAAGTGAATGACATACCGGTACTTCAAATGAATATAAAAACAACCTTTTAATGTATTTATTTTTAAATTTATTTTTGTATGTGCCTTAATTCTCTTTGGATGTCTTTTGCTACCTTTTTCCCCCTTTTTGTTTTCTCTGGCTGTGCTCTGAACATATCATTTATTTAAAGAAAAGAAAATACACATTTTGAGGAAAGGGCATGTTAAAATAATATAATACAGGATATGTTGTGTTCAGCAATCAGACTATCATGTTGCTCCATATGCAAAGTGTCTGGTAACATTTAGCCCACATTTCAATAATGCTAGCAGCTCCTGTCAGCCCACAGCTAAGTCCTGCCTGCCCTGACAGGTGCAGTGCTGATCTGGACTGGTCAGTGGATCAGAGTGAGCCAGTGTGTCAGTGCTGCCAGTGTCAGGGGAGGAACCGTGCAGTGACCTTTGCTTAACTAATGGCTGCTTCATCATCCCCTATGCCACCAGCACCAGACCGCTGTTTATTGCTCTTTATTTTAAATTAAATCCACAGCCGTGCCCATCCATCATGGTCTCTGGTGACCTTTAGTGGAGGAGATGACTCGGCCCTGGAGATCACTGCCTTTAAAGCTGGCAATACACTGATTGTGACAGTGTCTTTTGGAACATTTTACATGTATTTGGTTTACTTTTACAATCAAGTGGCGTTTCATTTCAAGGTTAGTGAATCAGGGATGGTCTGCTATGAATTATTCCAACTGATACTGAGATTTAACTTTCACAGAAATAATTACGGAATGTATTTATCTGGCATGTAAAATAAGTAGTGCTTCTGTTCTGTATCAATTTTGACTCTTTTTAACACATAGAGACAAAGAGACTGGGTCAGTTTAGAGAATTCTATTAAATAAAACATTTAATAAATCAAAAATGGACATATGGATATTTGGAAACCCCTTCCAATATCACCAACAGCGATATTACCACTGGCATATCGACTATCCCTCAGAATTATCCCATTTTTGTTGGGACTATTGATCTTGACTGTTGAAATTGCAAGATAATATAGCAAAACCTCTTTCATGTCTGACAATATTGACCAATCTAACTTCACAAAATCGGGTTTGACCTTGGTCCAAGTCTTTTTGCTCCTTACAGCCTTGTACTGTATAGTCGGGTACATTTTTCTTTTTCCAATAACACTCATATCCCTACAGAAGCGCTCCTCTACTCTCTGTATTTCTCAGAGAATCTATTTCCCGGTGCGATGTGATGAAATGGGCTGGAGTGTGGCTGATATGATCTTCCCTCCAGGTTTTCTCGCTCACGTGGAGAGAGGAGAGGCTGCATGTTCCGACTTTCAGTAAAAGCTTTGTCATTTTATTCGATCCATCAACACACTTAATGGTTTGTCATGTCGTATAAAACTGCCTACAGATCAGCTCGGCCCTGAACATTGCGTTGAATCAAAGGAAACACTGCAGACTCGCTGACCGTGTGATGTTATTGCATGTAATAGTGTGCACTTTATCTGTCAGAAACCTGAGTGTTAATGACATCTTTTCTCCTAAATTGCAATCAGAAATGCATCCTACAAGATAACTATCCTCCCTCCTGTAAATCAGATCATTATATATTCTATTTGACTCTGAATGGAATCATTTTTTGTTGAGGAAAGTCTTTCAAAAACACGATTTTCCATTTCAAACAAGGATTTCTGCACAAATTGTATCATGATTGTAAAATCTATGAAAGCGCAAACGCAGGAGCTGAAGGGGAGTTGACCGATGCTGAATGAAACAGCGGGTGAAGTGACCGACTGAGACTTTTATGGATGTTTATTTGAGCGTGGTTTAGGGAGAAAATCTGCCACGCTTTCAATCACAAACGTTTTTATGTTACAGATACAGCCGAACAAGTCTGATCAATCCTAATCTGATCAAATGTTCTGTCAATACTTCTATGCTGAATTGAACAAAATATCAAAGTCCTCTGAAATGCTTTACTGCAAACATGCTGGTGTGGTGAGGTGATGTGAACGAAAACCCCAACACAAACAGTATAAATATGTTACATGACCACGGACCACAGAAATAACCCATGGAGAGGCGTGTTGTAGAAAGATTATTAATGACCAAGTGTTACAGAGAAAGCTGCTGTTTTCACTGAGAATAAAAAGTTAAGTTATGGGTCCACAGGGAAAGCCTTAGAATTAACCCCAGATCCCTTATCTTCCCAACATAATGCTTTTGTTATGAAAGCTCCAAACATGACGACCACATGCACAGTGCTAGAACATCCAGCATAAATCGTGTCAGCAAACCAGAGTCATCTCCACAATCTCATCCAACACCCAGTATCTTTATGGAGCAGTCGTGCACATGCAGCATAGAATCTGTGATTAAATGCATATTTTGGGGCGGAGCTGTCAATCATCCTGAGGGTGGTTGGAGCAAAATGCTGAGAGGGGATATGAATCTTCTTCAAAACCCTAATATGCAATAAAACCCTTTCTTAATGCTTCTATAGAATAAATATTTGAAGTGTGTGTGCATTTCTTGTGTGCACCTTCAGATTTTTCTGACTTGTATTCTTATAACTTGGGCAAAAACATTCCGACAGTCATTGTAGCTTCCAGTAACCTAAAGTTGCATTTTTCTTTTACATTTTTCTTCATAGCTCATCTGTCAGCCAGCTGCTAGCCCCCTCATACACTACACATGTTGTACAGTCATCAAACTGTCAGCAGGGATTTACTCCAGGGGGGAGGAGCCAAAAACACCAAGAAATTATCAGATTGAGAGGGACAAAAGAGGCAAGATGGAGCCAAATATTTGAAGCCATAGTGCAGTAAGGCGACAACTGTTCCAGATAATGACAAATGGGTGGAGTACAAAAAAAAAATAGGTTTGAAAAAAGGAAATTTGAAAATGGTAGTGTTATTGCCATCAGCACTGTTCTCTGTACCGGCGGTGTGATCGTTTTTCTCCACGCAACATTAACCTTGAAATTCTACAATGGAGTGATTCACATTCATGGTTTAAGAAGATGTAAGAAGAACAAAAATGAAATCTTTGATGTCAGTGCAGAGATTTGATGAGAAAAGTTACAGAATCAAAGGGCAGAAACTAAATGGAATGGCTTGTGTAAAACCAATATGTTTATAGACGATAGTAAGTCATGGTGATTTAATTGCTGCTGTAGGGAAATTTGTCTTCTGTATTTGACCTATTCTTTAATGCCACCATCAGGAGCACCTGCGGAGTTGTAAGGAGTTACCTTACACTGGACAAGCCACCCTGTAGCCGCCCTCTTGAGTGCCTTACACCTGTAATGCGCTTCACAGTCATTTGAAGCCTCTCAAAGCGCTACACTGTGGTCATTCTTTCATCCCATACTCGGTGGTGCTATTATTGCAGCAACAGAAGTGAGGCTGCCAATCTGTACCACTGGCCCCTCCAACCACCACCAACATTTACGCACACACCACTTCCATACTTACTTACATAGTTATAATGACTAGTGCACATGCTGCTGAAGGTACTGCAGTGAATGGAGGCAGGTCAGAGCTTCCACACATTCTAAAAGTCCTACCAACATGCACAGAGGAATAAACCGTGACAGGCAGAATGAGGCCAAGGATGTAGGTATTGATGGCTCTATCATACCAGCTGCACTCAAAAGGCATCATCCGCTCCGTAAGTGTGTAATCCTGACAGCCAGAATAATAATGGCTGCCACACATGAGCGGAGGAGCTGCTGGACCTTCACAGGCCCATAATGCATCAGGCTCGTTTACCTAGCATGTTTTCTGCCTAAAAATGGTGGGTCAGCAGAGCTTGGGGGGTACGCGTCAAAGCTGCAGCAGTAGGAGGAGACGGGCTCATATGAATTGCAAAGGATGGGTCATAAAGTGAAGGATGCTAATGATTCTGTGTGCTCTCATTATTTTGGAGAAAGAAGTGAGACATCAAAGTCAGAGGCCCAAAGGGTGAGAACCGTATGCAGTGCAGGAATCAGCTAAATCATACATTCTTGGTTGTTATTCCAAATCTGAGAGCTAACTATTATTTTGTACTTTTCAATAACTTTACCAATAGCAAGGATAATGGAAAATAGTACATTAGTTGACATCATAAGTAAACTGTATACTGCATATATTCCACTCCTGCAAAAAAAAAAAAAAGTCTTATTCATTTGTAGTGCTGTACTGTACGATCAGAGACATGCCCATTGAATCATATTCCCCACTGCATTCGGCTGGCACGCTGAGGCGGGACTGAGGCAGGACTGCTAACCATTCTGCCAGTGTGCACCATAGTCATTTCATGTAAATTTACAACCGTGTCTTTGCAGGTTATGTTAGATTTTTCTAATCATAATGCCAAGGTCAACTGCAGCAGATATTAGCGACTACCCACTATCACAGAGCACGTGGCACTGGTGTATTGTTCTCACTGATATCTGCTGAGACAATGCTCTGAAAGGAATTACGAAAGCCTATAATTATTATTCATAGAAATCACAATCTGACAGTATGCATTTCCTATCTTGAGGAGGAGTGCAGAGGAAACATGCTGCACTTTATTGACAGCCCAGGGGAACTCCATTCCCTTCAATGAATATCATTTGGCATAGGGTGCCTTCAATAATTTACAGTATTGATTGGAGACAAAGTCATACAGTGTGAAGTGGTGTAAGGGTACAGTGGTCCTATTTAATGCTTGTGTGGCTCAGTACCCTCGCTCATGTCTCTCTGTACACAATGGGACATGAGCGTTGGCTCGCCCTCTGGGACTGATGACATAGGCAAATGTCAAAATGAAATAGTGAGAGGGGATAGAAAGATGCTGCTCCAAACAGATTCTTTATTTCTGACAGCAACAAGCTTGATGAAATACATGATGTGACCAATAAACGCAGTATAAAAAGAAATCACTTAATCTACATTTGCTGAAAAAGTTCTGGCGTTATTAATGGTATGGCCCATGCCTTTTGACATTCCCAATCAATTACAGATTGTATCCAGGTGATTTAATTCGATTTTGTGTTGCAGCGGGGCGATTTTGGGATGTGCGACATTAATCACAGAATTATGCACAGGCAAACTCAGGGGAGGCCTGTTGTCACTGTTACAGCCAAATCAATCAAGTGTGCTTTGAAAATACATGCCATCCCTTACCTCTGACGCAGGTACTAACACCAGAGCCCTAACTGTTTACTGTCTACTCTAAAACTGTCAAGATTTATGAAACTAAAGGAGACATTACCATGTTTCCTGTGAGTCAAAACTGCAGGAGACAACTAAAACTTTTTATGGAACACATATCATATTGATACAAAGATTGTGTGAGGTTTTGTTCTCACTCCCAGCATTTAAAAATAAAATCTTGATTTTGGGGGCAGATAGTGGCAGTCTTCGCTGTCATAAATGACGGCCGGTTTTAGGGGTCTGAAAGGTTCCGTGAGAGGTACTAGCATCCAGCTCATGCTGGCTCGCTTTTGGCTCCCGGAACACTTGACAGTGAGATGATCGGATAAGAGAACTAGTGTTGCACCGATATGGACAGTCCAGTCAGACTGGAGGCCTTTAGACGGACTCTGAATGTCAAGTGCCCTGCTCCAGGGGCGGAGCAGAGATAGGGACAGCAGAGGTTGGGCCAGCAATAGAGCTGATCCAAGCGTTGAAATCTATAATCATTTAAAGTCATTTTAATATATTTACAGTAAATGAATATATTTTTTCCCCACCCGTTTATTTTCTTCCTTTTTTTAACAATCTATAGAAAATCTTGAGTATCTTGAATAAAAACATCAAATGGAATAACATTTTGTCTTATGTTAATAAGAATATAACAGCAAAAATACACCAGATTACAGCAAATTCCATATGGTTTATTCAAATTTTCCTGACCGTTGAAAATCTCGACTCTTGGCCTCTAACCAGTTAACCTCCCCGGAAAAAAAAAAAACAACAACATTTTTATAAATTGTGCTATTCCTCGTACAAAGGTAAACATAAAAGGGGAGTTGCAATATTGGTTCAAAACTATATTGAAATAGTTTTGAACGTAAAAGTAAAGATGGGAGATTTGCACTGGTTAAAAGAGCTATCAATGGGTGTTTACTCTACTAAATGTGTATGCTCCCCCTGTCAGAGTTATCACTTTATATATCAATGTTTTCGACCTGATCGCAAACCACTCCGAGGGATCCCTTGGAATCTTAAGTGATTGGAATCTTCATGTTCAGCCCACATTCGACGTATCAAATTCCAAAAGTATTGGACAAAATCCGCAAATTGATTAAAAAGAAAAACATATGGCTAATTAATATCTGATCTAAGTGTTCATAATCCTTTTTACATCACTGTAGATTTGGCGGTAAAAGGAAAAAACAACATCCCTAGCTTGTGGTTGTTTGCAAACAGTGGATCACAATACACACTTTGTAACAATGGCTTATTTATAGTATGTTTAGCTAAACAGCAATAATATTTCAGCAATAAACTAATAACTGGATAAATCATTCAGAAATGTTCTGCAAGCTATTCTCATTACAGGGAAATTAGCACAGATGTTTTTTTTCACTTTAACCCTTTCACAGTTCATCTGATCCCCAAACACATGAGCAAATGAGGAGATTCTGTCACAGGAGGAGCTCATCCTCGGCCTGCCTATTACACAAGAGGGAAGTGTTATTCAGACCTGTCGGATCCATTTCAGAGCCTTTCTTTCGGTCTGACAGGAAAATTCGACCAAAGATCTGCTTCCATTCACACCTCTGAATGATATACTTCATCCACGCTTGGAAAAGCCAAATAAATAATTCACAAACATTATCAACTGCCCTTTGGAAAAGCACAGAAGAAGAGACACAAGCCCTTAATGATCAATGCATTGAATGATCCTTGAATTGAGAGTGATAAAGCGGAACAAATGGAGCACTAATAACCCAGAGTGATCGGTTTTAATTTGAGGAGATCGAATGCAGCCTCTCTTATCAGTGCTGTCATATGTTCTTTGTGATGCCATTCCAACATCAGACTCACAGCAGGGAGTGCAGGATTAGAGGAGGATTGCGCTGATGTGCCTGGAAGAGCACCACTCAGCAGCTGTCTGCAGTCGGGCTGGTGTTGCCCAGGCCCAGGCCTCTGACTGAGGATCAGCCCAGCAGACGGATTGGTGCTTGCTAATTAGCCTATTCAAATTAAGTGCAAGGAGAGCAACTACAGTGCCTCCGAAATGTATTCACATTCACATATTCCACATGTTAAAGCCAAAAAATAAATTCATTATTCGTCTCAAAATTCTACAAACACAACCCCATAAAGAACACTGATCATCCTTTAGATGCTTTCACAACATGATTTGGACCTTATATAAACAGGTGTGTGCTTTTCCAACAGTTAACAGTGTCAGAGCACAAACCAAGACATGACGTTCAAGGAATTGTGTTTAGACCTCAGAGGATTGTATCAAGATTTGGGGAAGGGTACAGAAACATTTTGCATTGAAGCATTGAAGGTTTCTCTGAGAACAGTGGCCTCCATCTTCCTTAAATGGAAAAGATTTGGAACCACCAAGACTCTTCTAGAGCTGGGCCCGGCCAAACTGAGCAATCGTGGGAGAAGGGTCTTAGTCAGGGAGGTGACCAAGAACCCAGTGGTCACTCTGACAGATCTCCAGCCTGTCTCTGTGGAGAGAGGAGAACCTTCCAGAAGAACAACCATCTCTGCAGCATTCCACCGATCAGGCGGTTTGGTAGAGTGGCCAGACGGAAGCCACTCCTCAGTAAAAGACACATGACAGCCCACCTGGAGTTTGCAAAAAGGCCCCTGAAGGACCCTCAGACCATGATAAATTTAGTTATTTACAAGTTCTTTTTTATTTTTAATACATTTGCAAAGACCTTCTGTCTCTGTCATTATGGAGGATTGTTTGTAGAATTATGAGGCAAATAATGAATTTAATTTTGGAATAAGGATGTAGCATAAGAAAACGTGGACCATGTGAATACTTTGTACAATATATGAAGATCACCAGCATTCAGAACACAAGCCCTGGGCATGTTCGTGGGAAGCAATAATGCCGTTTTGTCAGGATTTGCTACGCATCTCGACACATGGGACACAATATTGATTTGATTTTGATATGTTTTGGCTCTCGTTACAAAAATAAATAAATAATAATGTTCATGGTATTTTTGCTCATTAGAAAAATATATTAAACAGCGAGGATATTAACTTGAAACAAGGGCTGCAACCAACAATTATTTTGCCAATCGATCAGTCTAGCGATTATTCTTTTGATTATTTGAATAATTGCAATTAATCAATGAACTTGTTGCAGCCCTTGATACAGAACATTTCGAGAAATTGCAGCATGACAGCTGTAAATGTGACTTTTTATAATATAGTCAATATGAGCTGCTTGGAGGAATACACTATCAGACCTTTCCATTTTGTGCATTTCATGATTTGTTTCGTAATATAATGTATTTTCCTCCTGACTCTCATGTATGTGAATGGGTTGGTCGGCCTCGTCTCCGCAGCATCGACAGCCAGAAGCTCCTCCCACAGTCTCTTTCAGATCACTGAAATTATGTTTACAGACGAGTAAAACTTTTAAGATAATGTCTGAAAAGAGCGCCTTCTTTTAATTTAATCAAAAGCGATTCTAGAGTACTTAGAAGTTCATATTTTTGTCATTCCAGGGTATATCAACGTAAAATAAAAAGTAACTGAAAGGTAAAACCCATCTCGGTCAAAGTATAGCAGCTGTAAGTCTCTGGGGAGTGGTTTACTTCCTAAATTTCCAAACCAAAACATATGACAACACAGCGAGCATGGAGCGACGTGCATTGAATCGTGACAAACGTATCGAACGATTCAATGTTACATAGAATCTCGTTGCATCACTCATGTGGATGCACCGGTCAATTATTTCTGCCATTTTACAAAATGATTCTTTTGAAATGCAATAACATTTAAAACAATTTCACTGGTGGGAGTGCAATGGGATCTGTTCTCATCACCCATGTTACTACACAGGTACACAACACTACAAAGTCATTTTAGACTGTTAAAACTGTGATTTAGGGCAATTGACCACAATATTTTTGAATGTGTCTTTATGTTAAACATAAGCAATACAATTTCAACAAGTGGCAATTAGTGCAATATTCATTTATGGCGAGCTTTTGGTTTATACATAATTACACACTTAATGTCACCAATTGTACTTTCTCTAAAATTGGAGAAAACTAATGGCACCAATGATAGTGGGATGAACTTTACATAAGTATAATAGTAGAAGATAAAGGAAGTTTAGACTGTACAAAGTCTAAAAGTCATACCATTCTACAAATGGACTTTTAAGTAACCACTAGATTAGCTTTAAAATGCCTGACACTGGCGTATTCCCCCAGTTTGATAAAGCAGCAGTTTGCCATCATTAAGTGCTGCAGTGGAGAACATTGCTCCTGGTGAGGAATGGCGTCCCATGTGCTCATCGCTTACAGCAGCCATCACACTCTGGTATAACAATGTTGAATCACTGGCCGTATCAAGAGCCGGCAATGACAAAATTAAGCTCTTAAATTTCCTTAACAGTGTCTGATGACTGATGGATCTTGTGGCTGCGGGGCTCTCCCATTCTTTACCAGAGACATGTTGATTGTCTGGAGACCGTGCCCTGTCTGGAACATAGACGGAGAGAGCCACATTCTGCATGCTAACGCTACGGCAAGAGACCATTTCATTTTACCTGGAATCTTCAGATGGTAATGGCACATATTACTAAAGGGAGCCGCCAACCTCTTTCCATTCCCTAGAC
>BJKM01001558.1:0-26455 GCA_015082035.1 Chaenogobius annularis | reverse complement strand
CAAATAGTTACAGAATAAACCCTACCATACATGCGGACAAACAGTTTGTAACAATCTGCAGGACAACACAAAAAAAAACAACATTTCCAACATACAATGATTATATATTATTTTTCACAAAGCTATAGTGGAAGTATTTACACTGACCGATTCCTGTAAGGACTCGCCCCTTAGTCTCCTTCAACTGTTTGTCTATCTTTGCAAAGAAAGCTTTCTCTTTAGTCTTTTCCTGCAAAATAAAATATCTGCGTTATAGTTCTAGTATACATTTTTTTATCATCAGCTTTACACAGCACGAATGTGTGTTTATTCGGACACTCAAACTCATCCAGCGAGCTAACCCTATGCACAGCGTAAAGGGGATTCAGCTGAGGCCATGGGAGATGTGTTGGGGAAACCCAGGCTGACCTTTCACAGTAACGTGTGCTGCTGAGTCCGACCAGAACACAGTAGATTACAGCCGAGTGGAGGCAGAATTTGACGGGCGATAACAGAAGACCGACCAAAATAAAAACAACGCATTATTTTAACTTGAATGTGTGAAGATGTAAATTTGGGACCCTTTCACTTAAGGCTATATCCCTTATAATGCATCAATATCTTTAGAAACTGAGTTAAAGTTATAGGGCTATAATGACGTCATAATCATGGTATTTGCTTTGATGCAACCCAGAAAACTTTAGGCGGAGAAGTGTACATAGGAAGTGTACACTGTACACTGTACACTTCCTATGTACACTTCCTATGATGATTCACTGAGGAATGGTCCAAAGAAATTGGACAATGATCTCTGAGCTGCTCTGGCCAGCAGCTGTACAGTTCCAGTGTTACACTTCCATAATCTCTAAGTATACAAAAAACATACGGACCAAATGACGGACAAAACAACGTAGAGGACGGACTGAAACCTCAATGTATATCCATTGTAGCACAAAAAGTGATCCAAGTGAAAAATTAAATATTATGTGTTGTTGGTGTGCATAGCTACATTTAATCAATCTCAAAAAATTGTAATTAAAACTATTCCCAACAGCTACAATGTCAACTTTGTCAGTGATTACCTGAGAGTTTGCGTGCGCATTCAAGATATCCGGAATGCCTGTTTAAAGTAAGTAAATACAAAAGTAAGTACACACATTCTGTACTCTGAAAATAATAAATTATATCTTGCAGATGTAAAGAAATGTTTTACTTTGACAAACAGTCTCTACGGTCCATACGATTCCCGTTGAAGAATAAAATCTATCAGAACATGCACAGATAAAAGTCCCTGGTTTATTGACACAAAAAGACTGAAGGCCACATATATCTGGTGTTTCACTGCACTCGTCAATGTCTGAAAAGAACACAACATATGTAATCCATTATATCCACATTTTGGACATGTAATAAATGATTTGTCAAAGGAGATATTGACCTAAGCACGGGTCGGAGCTGCCTATCAGACCAGAGCTCATGCGATAGCCAGAGATACATGTGCAAAAGAAAGACCCATCAGTATTGGTGCAGTCTCTTTTGGATCCACAGATTGTAATGTTCTCCACACACTCGTTGATATCTATGAAAAAATAACAAACAATGTGAATGGATTTCCATCATGTATATTACCATCCAACTTAAAATAATATATATGTGATAAATAATAACAGACTAATAGGAAAACCTTGACTGCAACCGCTCATAAATAGCAGTTGCATTTTTTTTGTGATCAAACTTGGACCTATTCATCTTTTCCACTTTTACTGGACTTTTCGGACACAGCGCTTCCGTTGTTTTTACATTTCTGCGTTTAGAAGGAATTCCATTTATTTAAAAGTCTCGCCTCTAAAATATGATTTAAAGTAGGTTAATTTGTGTAAAATGTTCAATGGTCTGGTGCACCAAGTCAACACTGCACAGTTTCTCTCAGTGGCTTGAAAACAGCTTTGTGTCTGTGTAGAACTTATTTTCCGCTGAGAGCAGCAGCTCTACGCAAAATCGTTAGAGCGAAAGGAAGCACACAAATAATGGTGACGCTTGTGGCAACTTCTTGAAGGTGAACAGCCTGCTACTAGACATATACAAAATCTAAATGAAAATAAAGTAAGCAATCCTGTATCATTTAAGTAATAAATAAATAAATATCAGATGATGAGGTGGAAAGTGAATCAAATGTCCTGATTTTGCAGATTTAGGAAGCAATCTTAACTCTTCAAAAGTACAATTGTGTCAGACGAGGGTCACTCATGTTTACTTTGATTTATTTTTAATATGTATTGATATTTACGGTTTAAAATGTGATACTGATAATGTGTTGTACTTTACCAATGCAGATGTTTGTCGGGCTGGGCTCGTTGGCGGGGTCAGTCTCTCTGTAGCCCCCCTCACATGCACAGGTGTACAGACCAATGGTGTTGTTGCAAGTAGCATTGGGACCACACACCGCCTCATATAAACACTCATCAATATCTGAAAAATGCAATGGGTTACAAATGACTAATGATCAATTTTGACAATTTCATAAACTATACAAACAAAAATTAGGAGCCGACCTTTGCAAGCTGGAGGGTCGGAGAAAAAGCCTGGATTGCACACGCATGTAAAACTCCCCTCAGTGTTGACACAGACGCCATTTTCATCACAAGTTGTTGCATTCAAGCACTCATCGATGTCTTTAAATAGAAAAAGAACATCCCCCTTCAGCTATGAATCTCAGCTATGAACTAACAAAGTACTGTTATGGAAAAATATTATTTGGACCTTATGTTTCTTGACATCATAGACTTTCCACCCCCAGCTCGAACCTAGACCATACTGTTGGCGTATTCGTGATTATCACATGTCTGCTGTGTCTCCTTTTGATCAAAGACCTATCTCTGTCTGCTTGGGGGACTTCCTGGGCACCCCAGGTGCAAGCCTAATTTTGGGCTTTCACACCAGGGCATTGTGTCTCTCTTGCACCAGACGGCCAGAAAGCAAATGTAATCAACAACTTTGTTCTTGCACGTGAGATGTATGTCATGTGACCTGTTTGACCTGTATTCTATAAAATGACTGTGAATCCCTTGATCAGGACCTTGAAACGAGGGAGGGAGAATAACATGTGAATTAGAAACTTGAATTAGGGACAGAGATTAATTCTGATTGTACAACATAATTAAACCATTCATTTTTGAGAAAAGACTCTGTTCTATTGTTGGTGTAATCCCTCATTCGTCCAGGAGTGTTCCATTGTAGAAAAAGATTCAGTTGTAGTCATCTGGACTCTGTCTTAGAAAAAGGGTGAACCAGTTTTTGTCTTAACGTGTTTCCCGGTTTGAAATAAACGGGAAATTCGTGTTGTCCTAAAATTCTTTGCAGTTTTTCTGACAGTCCCGAGACATAAGGGATAGAGACCCTTTCTCCTTGGTTCTGTTTCTCTTTTGTCCCTTTTGTCCTGCTTTTTGGTTCTCTTCACTTTGTTCAGAGCCCAGGTCGGGTATCCACAGGTTGAGAGAGCATTCCGGACGTGTGTTTCCTCTTTCCTCTTGCCCTCTGAGCTGGTGGGCACCTCTTTGTGCTCTGTGTTGTAGTGTTCTGATCACTCCCAGCTTATGCTGTAGTGGGTGGTTAGAGCCAAAGAGCAGGTACTGATCCGTGTGTGTGGGTTTCCTATATACTTCTATCTGGAGCTTCCCATCTTCTCCTCTGATAGTGGAACAATCAAGAAAGGCCAAGCGATTCTCCTTTGCATCTTCTCTTGTAAACCTGATATGCGGGTCCACTGCATTGATCTGCTCTGAGAAGGCTTCCAGCTCTTGTTTCTTAATCCCTTATCAGGAGGTCCCGCCCTGTGGGTAGGGCTTTCACAGAGTAGGATATAAACAGGAGTTCATTGATTGAGAATGACTCTTGGATGAGAGTCGAAACGTATTGTTTTTTCAAAAACAGAGTCCAGATGACTACAACTGAATCTTTTTCAACACTCTTTTCTATTGTTTTACTTTATTTCTTGATAACTTTTACTTAAGTTTTCCACGACAGTACAGACAGTTTATTAAAGTCCCAACCAGAGAGCAGAACACGCTTGACCACTGTTACACAACAGTCAGCAACGCATTTCGCGCAGTGGCCCGAGCTGCTATGGGCTTTTCAGATCACGCCATGGTTCACCTGATCCCCATGGACAGACAGAGGCTGAAGCTCTCCAAACCTGCAGTGAGGACCTCTAAGAAGTGGACCAATGAGGCAGTGGAGGAGCTACGTGCGTGTTTGGACATTTCAAAGGCTTTCAGAGCTGCCACAGATAGTTTGGATGAGTACACGGACACTGTGACGTCATACATTCGATTCCTAGAGGACAGCATCATACAATCACACTCCAAAGTCACTTTCGATAATGACAAACCGTGGTTCACACCAAAACTGACACAGTTAAGGCAGCAGAAGGAGGCAACACACAGGGCTGGAGACAGAGAGCGCTAGGGCTGCAACGATTACTCGAGTAAATCGAATTATTACATACAAAAATGCTTTGATTATTATTTTATTGCCTCGATGATACGTTTAATTTACATATTTAAATAAAAACACGTGAATCTGTGGCAGCAAGGAGCGCACGGAACGACTTTTTTGGCGTTTTGTTTCACGCAGAGCTTTTTTTCCAATGAAAGCGCAACAGGGGAGAGAGCGATTGTGTGAAAGAGCACAGTGTCCCGAGCTGCAACTCTAACTACTGCAGCTAGCTCCACGCACCGCCCACCCAAGCCCCTGCGTCCTCGCCACGCTGGAAGATGACCGAAAACTGTCTGAGCAACTTAACTCCTTCTAGTCCAGGTTCGAGGCTCATCTCGGACGGGGATGAGTCTGTTTACAGGAGGGAGGTGGACCGGCTGGTGTCCTGGTGCAGAGGTAACAACCTGGAGATCAATGCCCTGAAGACAGTGGAGATGATCGTGGACTTCAGGAAAGTCACAGGCCCCAGCCCCCCCTCACCATGACAGACTCCCACATCACCACCGTGGACTCCTTCCGCTTCCTTGGCACCACCATCACCCATGACCTCAAGTGGGAGCCCACCATCAGCTCCCTCATCAAGAAGGCCCAGCAGAGGATGCACTTCCTGCAGCAGCTGAGGAAAGCCAAGCTGCCAGTGCAGATGATGGTGCAGTTTTACACGGCCATCATTGAGTCCATCCTCACCTCCTCCATCACCGTGTGGTACGCTGGAGCCACAGCCAGGGACAAACAGAGGCAAACATTGTGCGCTCTGCTGAAAAGATGTTTAGACTTCCGTCTCTGTAGGACCTGTATGTCTCTGGGACGAGCAGGTCGGATCACAGCTGACCCTTCTCACCTATCACTATTTGAGCCACTTCCCTCAGGCAGAAGGCTACAGTCCATCCGGACCAGAACCTCCCACCACAAGATCAGTTTCTTCCCCTCTGCCGTTGGACCCATGACCACTTCTAAACACCTTTTTAACTTTAACTACAATTTAATTAAGCACTGACTGCACTACGTCTGTAAATTTAACTGTACGTTCTTGTGTTCATAGTAAGCCTATTTTTATTTTACCCTATATTCATTCATTTTCTACCACTTGTTCCCATTAGGGGTTGCAGGTTGCAGGTGACTTGATCACAGGCGGGGTACTCCCTGGACAGTGGCCAGCTTGTCGCAGGGTTAACACATAGACAGACACACGGACATACACTCTCACATTCTTTCACTAAGGCCAATTTACCTAACACATGCATGTCTTTGGATGGTGTGGAAGAAGCCAGCGAACCCACTGTAACACGGGGAGGACCTACAGACTCCACCCATCACTCATGTGATGTCATGTGATGTCATGTGATGTGATGTTCGCCCGGAAATTTAAATTGTTTTCTTTAATGCATGACCTTTTTGATTTCATACATTTTGTTTTGATTATTTTTCATCGTTGTATGTTTGCATACCCGAATCACCTGAACAAGTTCCTATGTTTGTGAATTTTGTTCATTGACAATGCCAATAAACCTTTTCTGATTCGGAGAATATTCAAAATCTTTACATGAAAGGTTTTGAAATACTACTTGTTATATTGTAAGTGGCGTATTTTATCTTGGTTTGATTGTGACGATATTGACCTATGGCAATAGCACTCTGGTTTAGATTTTATTTGATATGATTTAGCCTTGATTTGGTCCTGGTTTAGTGGTCCTGTTGTGGCCAAAATTGACATGTTTATTCAACAAAGAAGAAGTCTAAAATGTTCCATGAAGTTTTAGACAAAGCAGTTCATCTACGTTGAAGGTGCTCTTAAGTGGCTGGGGAGAGCTAACGTTTGAAAACAGAAATCAATGTTTTTAGGCATGAGAAAGATTAACTCAATAAATAAAGCCTCCAGATAAAAAAATATTAAAACACGAAATTCTAATACACAAAGAGTGAATTTGCTTCTCTTTTTTCATAGATCATGCTTTGTGTCATGGCTTTGCAAGTACATTCTAACTTGTAAAGCCATTACACAAAGCATGATCTAAAATGGATTTAAAATTAAATCCATATAACATGTACAGAAGACTTGCAGAAGTAAAGTCAAAATCTATTGAGGACTGTCATCCTCCAAATGGGTTCATGGTCAAGAGATTAGTCCAAGCCGGTGTCCCACAGCTACAGTCAGAAAGTGGCTGTAGAGCTAATACTGGCACATTTACAGCACCAGGGGACCCATCTCCAGATCTTTGTGGTGGGTCTGCACAGGACTACCTTCGCTGGAGGATTTCACCTTCATGTTTTTTGTTTTATAGGGGAAACCCACAACCTGCCTGCTGTGAAGCGAGAGTACTAGCCACTCTGCCATTGTAAAAATCCCATTGAATATAGAGCTCTCAGCATGTACCACTAAACTCCACACTGGCAGGGGAAATCACTTGTACTTTACCAATGCAGATGTTTGTCGGGCTGGGCTCGTTGGCAGGGTCAGTCTCTCTGTAGCCCCCCTCACATGCACAGGTGTACAGACCAATGGTGTTGTTGCAAGTAGCCATAGGACCACACACCGCCTCATATAAACACTCATCAATATCTGAAAAGCGCAATTGGTTACAAATGACTATTGATCAAGTTTGACAATTTCATAAACTATACAAACAGTAATTAGGGGCCGACCTATGCAAGCTGGAGGGTCGGAGTAAAAGCCTGGATAGCACGCGCATGTAAAACTCCCCTCGGTGTTGACACAGACGTGGTCTTCATCACAAGTTGTCACATTCAAGCACTCATCGATGTCTTTAAATAGAAAAAGAACATGAGAACAATCGTCATACTATTAAGAGATTTGTTGCTGATCCAGAGCACACACGGATTTGTGCAGATAAAGGCACAATGAAGAAGGTTTCTGCCAGACAAATACATCAGATTAAGAGAGCAGCTGCTAAAATGCTATTACAGAGCAGCAAACGGGTATTTGAAGCTGCTGGTGACTCTGGAGTCCCGCGAACATCAAAGTGTAGGATCCTCCATAGGATTTGCAGTTATGCAAGAACCTTCTATTTCGGACACAACGTAACCAGTGCTCTCACAAGCGTGTGACCCAGACTCATTTTCAAACAGTCTTGTTCACTGATGAGTGCCGTGCAACCCTGGATGGTCCAGATGGATGGAGTGGAGGATGGTTGGTGTAGGGCCACCATGTCTCAACAAGACTGGTGACGTCAGCAAGGAGGTGGCGGAGTCATGTTTTGGGTCGGAATCCTTAGGAGAGAGCTGGTCGGCCACTTTTGGGTCCCTGAAGGTGTGAAATTGACCTTTGTAAAGTATGTGCAGTTTCTGACTGACCACTTTCTTCCATGGTACAAAAAGAAGAACTGTGCTTTTCATGCTGCAAGGAATACCTCTGCATCAGGGGCTGCTATGGCACAAAAGAAGAGAAACTCATGGTGTGGCCCCCCTCCTCCCCTGACCTCAACCCTACTGAGAACCTTTGGAGCTTCATCAAGCCAACGTTCTATGAGAGCAGGAGGCAGTTCATATCCTAACAGCAGCTCTGGGAGGCTGTTCTGACATCCTGCAAAGAAATTCAAGCAAAAACTCTCCACAAACTCTGAAGTTGAATGGAAGCAAGAATTGTAAAGCTCCTATCAAATAAGGACTCCATGCTAAATGTAACTTGACCTGTTTTGATTGAAATAGCTTTTGATTTCAGTAAATATGACCTGCTTATGCTTCTAATTTAACAAATGATCATTTTCAGTTCTGTTCTTTACAACAATAACATGGTAATAATTTGGACTGGTGAATTTTAAGTGTTTGTCTTTTGAAAAAATAAAATACTGTTAAAAATTAGGAGGTTTATTTTGTTCAATTACATTTGAATTGTACTCTAAAGGTTGATGACTTTAAAATTACGATGTAAATATGTGTTGTACTTTACCAATGCAGATGTTTGTCGGGCTGGGCTCGTTGGCAGGGTCAGTCTCTCTGTAGCCCCCCTCACATGCACAGGTGTACAGACCAATGGTGTTGTTGCAAGTAGCATTAGGACCACACACTCGCCTCTCCGCCTCATCTAGACACTCATCAATATCTGAAAAGCGCAATGGGTTACAAATGACGAATGATCAATATTGACAATTTCATAAACTTATACAAACAGTAATTAGGGGCCGACCTTTGCAAGCTGGAGGGTCGGAGTAAAAACCTGGATTGCACGCGCATGTAAAACTCCCCTCAGTGTTGACACAGACGCGGTCTTCATCACAAATTGTCACATTCAAGCACTCATCGATGTCTTTAAATAGAAAAAGAACATGAGAATATTCAAAATCGTGACATAAAAGGTTTTGAAATACTGCTTGTTTGTATTGTCAGTAGAGGCGTCTCTAATCCTGGTTTGGGTGCGACGATTTGTCCTCGATAAGCACTGGTTTAGCAAGGATCTGATTAATTTAGCCTTGATTTTGTCCTGGTTTAGTGGTCCTGTTTGTGCTGAAAATTGACATGTTTATTCAAAGCTCCAGATTGACGAGATAATTGGATTTCTGTCCCTCAAAGAACTGTAGTTAGTCAAGCCCCACAGTAATGAAGCTACAAATGTATTTCTAGATTGACCCCCTAAATCAAATATAAAAGTTAAACGGGGTCCACTCACATGATACTACAGTGTGTTTCAAATTGTTATGCAAATTGTTGTTAAGTGTCAATAAAGGTAATTATTGTTTGTTTTCCAGTGAACCTGGTGGATGTGTATCGCGTCTCAGGGCTCTTTGGGTCAGTGAAATGAATCTCAGACGCCTGTGCCAATTAGTTTGCCAGGTAAGTGCAATTAAAGGAAAAACTACTAAAGAAGGACGTTCCACACATTATTAAGCAGACCACCATTTTCAAAGTGATATGGGAAAGAAAAGAATCTCTCGAGGGACGAAAAGTGTGAAATAGTTGAATGCCTTGAACAAAGTATGAAAACCTTGAATATTTCACGAAAAGTTAAGAACAATCGTCATACTATTAAGAGATTTGTTGCTGATCCAGAGCACAGCACACACGGACCTTTTGTACGGATTTGTGCAGATAAAGGCACAATGAAGAAGGTTTCTGCCAGAAAAAATCACATCAGATTAAGAGAGCAGCTGCTAAAATGCTATTACAGAGCAGCAAACAGGTATTTGAAGCTGCTGGTGACTCTGGAGTCCCGCAAACATCAAGGTTTAGGATCCTCCAGAGGCTTGCAGTTATGCAAGAAACTTTCTATTAGGATACACGTAACCAGTGCTCACAAGCAGAAACGGCTCCAGTGGGCCCAGAAATACATGAGGTCTCATTTTCAAACAGTCTTGTTCACTGATGAGTGCCGTGCAACCCTGGATGGGCAAGATGGATGGAGTGGAGGATGGTTGGTGTACGGGCCTACCATGTCTCAACAAGACTGTGACGTCAGCAAGGAGGTGGCGGAGTCATGCTTTGGGTCGGAATCCTTAGGAGAGAGCTGGTCGGCCACTTTTGGGTCCCTGAAGGTGTGAAATTGACCTTTGTAAAGTATGTGCAGTTTCTGACTGACCACTTTCTTCCATGGTACAAAAAGAAGAACTGTGCTTTTCATGCTGCAAGGAATACCTCACACTCCCATGACGTTAACGAGTATGTTCTGGATTACCTATGCACAGAACATCATCTGGGGGGCGGAGTTTGTTTTCCATAGTATATACCCGGGCAGACACTTGCACAAGCCAGCTTCAGAAAGCATATAACACTGTGCATTTGGCCCACAGGAATCTGGCCGACAGACAGAATGACCTAAGGGAAAAAAGGTAAAGCTTATATTCAAGAACACAAGGATTCCTTTAACACTGATTAAAAGTAAATCAGCTAAAACATAGGTGGGAACATGATCCCTCTTTTTAACCAGCAAGGACGAGGACGCTGTAGAATCATTTAAAATACTACTCATAATAAATAAACAAAAAAAGTTTATATAAACTTATTTCATGCTTACATGTAGAGTAACTTGAAGATGCAGGGTGAGAGATTGGAAAATACACGTAAAAACCTCCAGGACACAGGGAGACAGCCACAGAAAAGCTAGTGGGTACACACGCACTTCCTCTGTATGAGTGCGCTGTCACTGTAGTTATAAGTGTGTCGCTCACGGGCATTTGCAATGGCTCCGTGCTAATGCTGTACAAGTCCCCAGTACTCCTTGGCTTGCACGTCGTTATCACCTTGTCTCCACCGACCCCCACAAAGCGCCACCACTTTGAAACCATAAAGGAATCATCATATGGATTTTCCACAAAATATTGTGAACTGGACAAGCTGTGTCTCCATGCTTGACTGATGTTGGTGTATTGAACACAGTGATCTGTAAAACCAGATAAAAGATTCATGATTTGCTTGAAATCTTCCATCTTTACAGTTCCTTCATTGAAGGAGCACTATGTAACTTTTCCAGTGGGTTCGCCTCCTGCTTGCAGTGAAGTGCAGTAAGGTTCATGCCGAGTGAGGCACTGACTTTCAGAGTCAGATTTACCAATGCAAATGAACCCAAAAGAGCACCTTAAACATACTTCGACTGACAACAGACAATGAGTTGTGCTATATATCTCATTTAAGCATTCTTTACACAAACATGTGACATATTATATTTAAGGTCAAAATTAATTCCAATTGAGCCTAATTCCAGCCTATTTCAAGCCAAAATAAATAAAAGTTTATGGTCTTAGCTTTATATTTTGGATAAGCCGGATTGTAAATAAGAAATAAAAGAGTTCAAGAACGAAGAAGATCCAGTCCACGGGCTCAGAAGCGCCCTCTGCCATGAGGCAGGCGTATCATTTGCCTCACAGAGTGAGAACTTTTACTGCTGTTTTATAATGAATCTGCGAGCCAAAACACGTTTCAGAAATACATTTCATACATTATCCAGAATATGGAAGTACAGAGCACATCGTCAGGGTGTTTTTATTGTTATATACAGAGGGACAGCGACACATTATCTGCATCAAAATCTGATATTCTTCATTGAAAAAAATATGGTTCCATATTGGATTCAAAGGAAAAGGGGGTTTATAATAGATACCAGACGCAAATATTAACTTTTTTACTATATTTTATAATTCCGTTTTTTTCTCCCAATATTGACAGGTGAGGCTCTACCTCGCCTGCCTCCCCTGAAGGCACGTCACTGCCTGCTTGTATCCATCTTAACAGCTCCAAAACAGTAACGCAGATCATTTGAGATTAATCCTTTTCAGAACAAATTAACATAATTTGTTGAATTCCCATGATGACATAAAACCTTTATTTTTTAAGTACAAACTTCCACTATTGTGGATATAGCATCACTATCCTGTGATGTTGCTATTTATATTTTGTGGATTTTGTCAGTTATTTGAATTGAGCAAAAATATCACTAAACTTTCTTAATATTTTTGCTTAGATTTGAAAATAAATATGTATGTATATGTTTCAAAATAAACTCATACTTGCAAGTGCTGGACCAAAAGCACCGTCATGTATCACAACAAGTAGACCTAATAAAATAGACCAAAGAGTTAAATTAGTTCAGTATTAAATCTTCTAATGCTGCAATAATCAAGAACAGAGAAATGAAGGCTCTTTATATGCACTGAAAGACTACATGCTGATCCAAATGACCAAAGCGTCAATATACAATACGTTAGAAAAAATAATATAATCACAAAATATGTATTTTTTCTTCTAACTTACCCAACAAGAGCAAAACGAGGCAGCACTTCATCCTGACAGCTTCTGTTCACTAAAACCTGATCGTCGAAGTTGAGCCTCTGAATTTATTTTCATTTGCATTTTGTTTATCTTGAATCAGATGCAAAAGCCTGATTCAAACGAAAGAACAATGTTGAGGGTTTAAAGAAAACAAGTAATTAGGATTGATCTCTTTCTAATTTAAATTGAGCATTTCTTAACCAAAACCAGGATTGGTCACGCACGTGTGTCCACATGTACTGGTTTATTTGCATCCGCAAAGGTTTGTTGCACATTTTGAGTTCGTTTGCTTACTAAATGATATAACTTTCACCTGGAAAAAGGTCAGACAATAAAGGATTATTATCTAATCTTATTTTATCTAAACCAAACATACATAATAAACAATTTAGACTGGAAACCCAAGGTCAAAGTGGGAAACACCCCAAAAGGTGGTAGAGAATGACCAAGCCAAGACCCTGTGGGACTTCCAGATACAGACTGACAGAATGGTAATGGCAAACCAACTAGACATTGTGGTGGTGGATAAACAGCAGAGGAGAGCCTTTGTGGTTGACGTGGCGATACCAAGTGATGGCAACATCATGAAAAGGAACACGAGAAACTGGAGAAATACCAAGGGCTCAGAGAAGAGCTGGAGAAGGCGTGGAAGGTGAAGGCGAAAGTGGTGCCCGTGGTCATCGGAGCACTCGGAGCAGTGACCCCCAAACTGTTCCATAGCAAAAGAAGTTTTTTTAAAATGTAAACACAATTTAACCTTCTTTTGCTATTATTGCTTTATCCTTCCAAACATGACTTGAATAAGTGGTCAACCCTGCAGAAATGTGCCACTGTGAAATATGATTTATCATCATAGTTTAACAACTATTTATCGTTAAAAGGGATTGATGAGAAGTTTGAAAGTGAAGAAGAGAACGAAGAAGAGAAACCGAACGAAGAAGAAACCAAAAGAGGAGGAGGAAGAGGATGATGGAAAGAAGACACCGGGTCCAACCAGAGAAAAAGAAGAAGAAAGGTTTCGATCTGACTGGCTGTACCACTGGAGTAGAGCATTGTGATGGAGGAAAGAAGTGTTTAATATGTGTATTTTAATCCATTAGCAGACAGCAGTGGTGAGTCCGAAAGCTCAGAAGACAGCGACATCGAAGGGGAGACGGCCTCGGCTTTGTTCATGGTGAGACTGCTCGCTCAACCTGAAAGTGTGGTTGTTTTATAGGGGATATGAAATACTAGAAGACCGAGTGCACAGTCTATAATTAAGACAATAAAAATGAGGACAAAAAGAAACAGAAACGTCTAGAATAATCTTCAAAACTGTATACTCAAATTCAGACTCAAAAAGAGATATTTTTATGGTAATTCTTTATATGCAGCGATACTTACTCATAGTAACCATTACAGAAATTGTTAACGCTGTGGATGTGGATGTGTCAAAATGTATGTTATAATTATGTAAAAAGACACCATAAAATAATTTTGACATCTTCCATCTTAATCTGTGGTGTTAGAAAAAGCGCACTCCCCCAAAGCGAGGAGGCCGTGGCTCCGCCGGCAGCTCCAGGACTGGGAGTCGTCCTGGGACTCCGTCTATCAACTCTGGCTCTACGTCCAGCACTCTGAGGGCTGCAGCCAGCAAACTGGAGCAAGGTTTGAGTCAAACCACATGAAAAAATGTTTGAGCACTATTTCAGAACTGAAGTGTACGGTCCTGCCCACAGGAAAGAGACAAACAGGCCCCGCCACAGACACTCCTGCTGCCAAGAGGCTCAAGATGGAGCCCAACAGTCAGAGTCCGGCTCCGTCTGGGAAGAGCACTCCCCAGCCTGTGTCCGGCAAATCTACCCCAAGCTCAAGGTACCCTGCAATATTTTCTATTTTTCAACAAGGCTCTGCTACTTTTTTACTAATGGCTCTGGTGTGACTACACATTTACGCTAACGTGTGCAAGTTAAAACAATTATGATGCACTAACGCAATGACAAAGCAACTGACCATTTAAATATATTAGAATGGACACAGAGTCGCAGAGCCCCTCCTCTCGCAGAGTCTACGCAGATCTTTTCGAGGCTGTCGCTGAGCAACACAGAATTTCAGCTCCTCCAAAGATTTTCTATTGGATTTAGGTCTAGAGACTGGCAAGGCCACTCCAGAACCTTGATATGCTTCTTACGGAGCTACTCCTTGGTTATCCTGGCTGTGTGCTTCGGGTCATTGTCATGTTGGAAGACCCAGCCACGCCCCATCTTCAATGCTCTGACTGAGAGAAGGAGGTTGTTGCCAAAATCTCGCAATACATTGCCCCATTCATTCTCTCCTTAATACAGTGCAGTCGTCATGTCCCCTGTGCAGAAAAGAACCCCCAAAGCATGATGTTTCCACCCCCATGCTGATGGTGTTCTTGGGATGGTACTCATCCTTCTTCTTCCTCCAAACACGGCGAGTGGAGTTTATAAAATGTATATTTTGGTCTCATCTTATGACTGTCTCTCATGACTCTTCTGGATCATCCAGATGGTCATTGGCAAACTTCAGACAGTCCTGGACAGGTGCTGACTTAAGCAAGGGAACCTTCTATGCGATGCATGATTTTAAACCATGACGGTATAGTGTATTACCTTTGAAATTGATCAGCTCCTCTCGTGTAGTTCTGGGCTGATTCCTCACATTTCTTGTCATCATTGATACCCCACAGGGTAAGGTCTTGCATGAAGCCCCAGTCTGAGTTAAATTGTCTGTCATCTTTAGCCTCTTCCATTTTCTAACAATTGCTCTAGCAGTTGATCTTTTTTCACCAAGCTGCTTGCCAATTGCCCATAGTCCTTTCAGCCTTGTGGAGGTCTACAATTTTGTCTCTAGTGTCTTTTGACAGCTCTTTTTGCCTTGCCCATGGTAGTGGACAGGTGTCTTTATGCAGCTAACAAGCGAATACAGGTGCTACTAATTTAGATTAATAAGTGGAGTAGAAGTGTACTTTTTAAATGCAGACTAACAGCTCTCTGAGAGCCAGAATTTCTTGCTGATTGGCAGGTGTTCAAATATTATTGTTGTTATTTACAGCAATAACATACAAATAAATTATAAAAAAAATTATATAATGTGATTTCCGGATTATTATTTTAAATTCTATCTCTCACAGTGTAAAAGTACCTACAATGATAATGTCAGACCCCTCCATAATTTCTAAGTGGGAGAACTTGCAAAATCGCATTTTTTCATGACTGAACTATTAATTCACGCGGGGAACAAAGAGCCTGGACTGTGGCTGGCAGCTTGAAGATGGGTTATAAAAAGCGTTGGTTGATGCTATAGTCCAAAAAAGTGGACACAGATGTTTTTGGAGCGTTGCTGAGCGGATGGGAGCATGACTTGAAAAGTTTGATGAAGACGGTACAAGTAGCTTTGCCCTCTGTGCTGCTGCTGCTTTGCAGAAGTCATCTGTGTTTTGGTTTTAAATACCTCTTTTCAGGGGTTTTTTTCACTCGCACAGACTGAACTGACTGAAATAAAAATATATCATTTTAGTTATACTGTAGAGCCCTGTTCAACTACTTTGAATTTGAGTGAGAACCAGAACTTATTTTGTGCCAGGAACCCTCCCTTTTTTACATTTCTTGTGTCTGCTTTCCTCCACAGTGATGTTCAGCTGACAGAAGAGGCCGTGCGGCGGTACCTGATCCGCAAGCCCATGAACGACCAAAGACCTACTGAAGAAGTTCCAGACCAAACGCACTGGCCTGAGCAACGAGCAGACGGTCAATGTGCTGGCTCAGATCCTCAGCAGGGGTGACAAACTCATTTTCACCGAGGGCCACATCAGCATAATGGCTGTCTTCAAAGGGCCACATGTAACAATAACTGAACACAGCCTTGCGTCCAACTGATTTTTATTACAGTTTTTATTACAATAATTTGTCTGCATACATGCAAAAAACCTGCAAACACTAAATAACTGTAACTGCAGCTACATATAAATATGTAGTCAACAAAAAACAACAACATAACAGTGGACTCAGCGAACAACTATATTGGTCAAGCTTTAGCTTTTTGAAGAGGAGATGCTGTCTGTCACTGAACACACCAAGTGGATCCCTGCCCTCAGTCTCTCCCATTCATTGATCATGTTCTGAAAATAACAAACAAAACAAAATGCAAGCATAATCATTAAATTGCACACAGAGTTTAACTATTCTTGTTCTTGGTTCAATTACATGTTATTATATTTTAATTGATTTTTTAAAAATGCTTACCTGTGTGTTTTCTGTCCAGATGTCTGACACCGTTTTCCTGTTACTAGTGTCAATGTCTGGTTTGAGGTCCTGTACTGAGGCAAATCCGTAAAACAGCATGGAGGTTGTCATCAGTAAGGCGTGAGCTGTGCTGGTTTTTGTTCAGATTCATTATGGAAAACATCTGTTCACATAGATAGGTGCTCCCAAACATGGACAAAACACAGGCAGCATGATGTCGAAGCCGTGGCATTGAATCAGGGGGCAGCAGACGGTAAAAGTCCTGGATTGCAGCATCCTGGAACTTTGCTCTCAGACCACTGTCGCTCTGAAGCTCAATTAACTCCATCTGAAGGTGTTGGGGTGCAGTGTACACGTTGGTGGTGAAAGGATTGGCAAATATGTCAAAAACAGACTGCTGTGCTCTGAAGTCTGAGAAACGCCGAACAAACTCAGTCTGTAACAGGCTCAGTTTGGTAGCCAACTGAGCACATGAAAAAGTATCGGGAAATGAGGCTGACATGCTCTGACAAACAGGCAAGTGGGTAAGATTGTCCTGTTTCACTTGGCACATCCATAGGTCTAGTTTACGCTGGAAAGCCGTGATCATGTCGGACATCTGCGTGATTACTTGTTTGCATCCCTGCAGCTTCTGATTCAGGTGGGCGAGATGCTCGGTTATGTCACACAACACAGCAAAGTCACACAGCCACTTTGGATCTGACAGTTCAGACAAGGGTTTTCCTTTACTCTGCATAAAAAGAGCAATGTCTTCCCTGAGCTCAAAAAATCGCTTGAGGACTTTGCTCCTACTCAGCCACCGCACTTCTGTATGGTATTGCACATCCTCGTGGTCCGAGGCCCTCTCCTGCAAAAAACAGCTGGAACTGACGATGATTCAAGCCTCGCGCCCGAATGAAGTTTACTACTTTCATGACTGTGGTCACTATGTCATCCATCCCCAGCACCTTCCCACTCAAAGCTTCTTGATGGATAATGCAATGATAAGTTATCAGAGGCGTGTGACAGTTCATTTTTTTGCATTTTCCCCTTCATTAGTCCGGCCAAGCCCACTTTTCCTCCACACATTACCGGTGCACCGTCTGTAGTTAATCCGACCAACTTTTCCCAGGGCAATGCAGTTTTGCTTACAGATTTCTCCACCGCCTCAAAAATGTCCTTCCCCATTGTGGTCCCATGCATTGCTGCCACATCCAACAGCTCCTCGGTGACGGAGAGATCCGACTTTACGCCTCCAATAAAAATTGATAACTGCGCTATATCCGTGTTGTCTGTGCTTTCATCAACAGCTAATGAGAAAGCCGTGTAGCTGCGTGTCTCCTCGGCCAGCGGTTTTTCAAGATTGTCTGATAGTTCCTTAACTCGCACTGCGATGGTGTTTCTTGATAAACTAACTTTTTTAAATGTCTGTAACTCGTCGGGGCACACCTGTTCACAGACCTTTAGCATGCACTGCTTCAAAAATGCTCCCTCTGAAAAAGACTTGGAAGAATGGGCGATTTCTTCAGCCACAATAAAACTAGCTTTGACTGCTGCATTGTTTTTTTTGGTTGTGGATTATGTGAACACACTTTGCTGCAACCGCAGTTTGTCTTTTAATTATTGGGCAATTTTTATGCTTTTCTGGGAGGCGAGCTTTGGCGTACTTGGCTCCGTGTTTAGAGTCAAAATGCCGCCGCAGATTGTATTCTTTGATAACCGACACTGCCTCGTAACACAAAAGGTATACTGGTTTTTCTCCTTGAAGCACAAACAAGTATTCGGCTTCCCACCTTTCATGAAACAGTCTTCCATCTGCATCAACTTATCTCTTCCTTGACATTTTGGGATCATTATTTATTTCTCCGGTTAATTCATTAGCATTGATGTGAAAACATTCCCGCATAGTGGCGGTGAACCGTCATTGGGGGTGTCATAGTCGACAGGTATTATGGGAAATGTAGTTTTTGGTCAAAGCACGCTGTTGACCTATTTATTTTTTAGATATTCATATCTTTTAAGCTCTCGCGGGCCACATAAAATTACGTGGCGGACCACATGTGGCCCGCGGGCCTTGAGTCTATCACATATGCTCAAGAGGCTCAACCCAGAACGCAAAAATGTCAATGACAAGATGCATTTTTACCTCACAGAGTAACTATGGACTGAAGGAGTGATCACAAGGATCAACCATAAATATAGATTTGTGTCAGACTTTATAAAAGAGGTTGAGGATTGCACAAATAGTAAGTAAGTTTGTTTCAGTAAAACCTTTTCTAATAAAGTCTCAAGGAAACACATTCTTTATTGTTTTATGTTCAGAGTCACATAAGCCACACTACAAGATGGAAATCTGTGTCCAACCTCTTCATAATATTCAATTTCATTTTCTTAGAAAGGGCAAAATACGAAAATAAACATTATGCAACATAACATTTTATTTCAGCTCAAGACTTCTACGAAAGATTCTGCACAGCTGCAGCAGCAAGGGAAAAGATGGACAACAACCGCTTAGCAGAACTAAGGACTGTTAACATAGTGATATATATTTTTACATGGAATAATGTATCTTCTTAAACACACCATATAAATGTTTATCACCTCAAATATGGGAGTAAATGTGCAATACCTAAATACATTATTCAGACAAGCCATCCTGTAAAAATGAAAAATAACATCTTCTCCTGCTTGAGGGTTACTGGACCTTCACGATAATGTCTTGCGAGCCATGTCCTCTGTGTTGCAAACCTCCTCCTAAAGAGAATAAAAAGTCATTGAGAGTGGTTAGTTGACATTTATATTTTATGCAAACTTTTTTCTGTACTTACTGTTTTGTCTTTTTTTCTATTGCGGGAACATGAGAGGTATTTAAGACACTCTTCTCGAATCTGCACAAAAGAAATCCATTAGCTTCTGTAAATAATGACCAGTGTCTGCCTGTGGTAATGTGCAGTTACCTCTTTGTTGAGCCAGCAGTGGACTATGAAGAGGAACGTTCCCTGCTGCGAGTTGAGGATTATGAAGAGAATTTGGAAGAAAAGGTTTGTCTGGAACAAACCCAGGATCCAGGTACAGCCCAAAATGACAAACTGGGCCACGATCTTGAACAGCACGAGACTGAAATTTATTCATAGAAATATTAAAAAGTTGTAAAAAGAAATGTAAATGATGTACTGGGCAGTGTTTTGATAAATGCAACATGAACACCAACTTTGCGTCTTTGGAATTAGAGGCTCCCTTTCTCATGTTGGCCAGGGTGGTTTCTCAGGGTCCATAAAGTGGCACAGAACAAAATCAAGTTCAGCTGAAAAACATTTTAAAACACTGAAAAAGGTATTGGGAAGTGATCATATTAAATTAAAAAAATATATGAAAAGTAACAAAAAGCAAAAGATTATTTCCTCACAAAAACAATGTTTTTTTTCCCAATCCCAAAATACATTTGAGATGTGTTGTTGCAATCAAACTCAAAAAGAGCTTTTACAATGGAACAAATATTTTTTTTTTTTATCATAATATTGCACGTAAAAAAATATATGTTTTATTTCAATTACTAAACCATTTGAAACTTACTGTGAGAACAGTGATTACTGGTCCTGTTAAAGCCCAGTTGAAGTTACGTGTTGTAGACAACCAGCAGCTGATATAATGAAAATAGTAATATTTAATGTAGATTATATTTATGTATAAAAGCTCAACTATGTGGTACTTACACCTTTGCGTCAGTGGCGCCATATCCAGCGTTATAGACCAGTGCAGAAACACTTACGACAACCAAAGGGACCCCGTAGCCGATGAAGTACAGAGCGAGCTTTGGGAGGCCGTCTCTTTTTTATCACCTGCACCTTATTGAGCTTGTGGACCAGTATGTAGAGCTGCACTGCCTCCAACAGCATCCACACAAAGCTGGACACTACAAGGAAGTGGAGAATTCCAGCAATGGCCTTACACGCCAGCTGTGAAGACAACCATGTTTTTCTTGTTTTTGTTTCCCTTACCCAAGTATACATGTAAACATCAACAGAGCATGAAATCAAAGGTAGTCGTCTGGACAGTGTTTATAATCCAAAGAATTTTTTTTTCTAGCCTAAAAGTACTGATCTGAGGAGCTGCAGGTTTTACGACTGCGGGGAAGGACACTTGTCCTAGCCTTTGCAGTTTTGGGTCGTTTTGCTACGTACTACTATTTTGATGACTTGATAAAATGGACTAAGACTTAGGACTTGACTTGGACTTGAAGGCCAATGACTCGGGACATGACTTTGAACCCTTTGACATTTTACAATGACTTGAAAGAACTTGAAATGCAAAGCATTTTGAGCCATTGACTTCAGACTTGACTAGGACTTGACTCGGACTTGATGCCATAGACTTGAGACTTACTTGAGACTTGAAAACAAGGACTTGGACTTGTGCTCTATTGGAAACTCTAGAGCAAAACTGTAAAGGCATATGTGAGAGTAAAATATTTCCCTTGGAGTCAGATAACCTGTTGCTCCTCAGAACAGTACTTTTAGAAAAGAGAATGGTTCCCGGGTTGATGCCAAAACATGTTGATCTTGAGAACATCTTTGACACCAATGACCACTTCTGGATCAACAAGTGTAAATATTGAGGACTACGGTACCTTGTCAGCATAGAAATTCTCATTAAACAACAGAAGTAGATGGGATAAGCCTAGATTGAGACACAGATGGAGACGGGCAGTGTTGTTGATTTTGGGGTTCCAGCTGCACAAGAGAAAGATCAGAACGGCCAGAGTGAAGAAGAAGAGCCCGACTATCACACAGATCCTGTTGAGCCAGTCCAGGAAATCATTTTGTGGCGGAGGCTAGAATAAACATTAGAAAGGAATATGGAGTTAGTAACCATTCTAGCAAAACATCTATAAATCACTTTCAGTTTGAGTTTTATACCGCTCCTGTTTGCATAATCAAGGCGAACGTGGAAAGATGAGAGCAGCTGCATACAGTGTAGTTTTTGCTGGTAAATGAGGCCCAGCAGCCTTCCTCTGACCAGAAACCTGAGGCACTGATCCCTTCATTGTTCTCACTTTCTTCCCATAAAATTTTATCCGCCACCCAATAAACGCATGACATCTGACCATCATCAGGCAGCATCTGACGAAAGACATAAAGCAAGTGTTTATAAGTTTGAAATGGAAATATTTTACAGAATCGACATGTGTGATCATTTAGCCTTGTTATGATGACATTATAACATGGAGAAAAGCCCACAAAAGTCCTTCATTCAAAGTCTTAAAGCATAACATCTGTTTACCAACCTCTTCATGCAGAATGGTGAAGTTGACCGGGTCCGTCAGGTTGGTGTTGTTCATTGTGGGCAGAAATGCACTAAAAACATCCCCCGCAAATTCTGTAGTGTTTTCTGTTTTAAAGTACTGATTGCTGAGGAGACTCTTCAAGCCGTCGAGCTTCATTAAAGCGACTGCTGCGAAATCTGTTCATGAACATGTGGTCACAGAGACAATCAGTATTTATGAGCTTCAGAACATTGTATAGTTTATGCAGGTGTAATCACAGCATTCTGATTTTTAGCCGTGAGCGTCCAAAATGCAAGGTAAATGGTGAGTAATGACATTTTCTCCTGTAAGACTGCAAAACACAACTAAAATATGAAAGAGCTGCTAGAATGAATCTTAAAACACACGTACATGTCTACAACTTTTAAATATTTAGTTTGTACTTGACATGTAAAAGAATAAAAACCAAGTAAACAGTTGTAGAAATCCAAATAAACAGCAGGAAAACTGCAGCTACTCTCACATTTATCTGTCTGTTTGTTGAGGATAATAGTCGTTCAAGTGCTGATGAAGTATCCAAAAATCACCAAATTCCATTAACATACAAGCTAGCTAAGCTCTGCACAGTCGAAGCACCAACGGAGAAACTACGTTTGGTTTCCATTTTGCCGTATAAAGTTAATTTGTCAACAGGAAGAGGAGAAACTACATTTCATCAGTTGTGCTGCCCAGTATATAAGAATGTCAGAGCATAACTTTAGACAAATGGCCTTTAAGACAGAAATAATCCTTTTTAAACTACTTTTCCCAAGACATGAAATGTCCTTGACTGTAAATGATACCGTTGTTGTTATTAGCCACTTCTTCTATGTTGAGCTCCATGCTGATTCCACTGACTGTGAGAGAGAAGTTCTTTGGTTTGTAGTCTCTGGGGCTGAACATCACTGCATCGAAATCTAGAGCAAAATCATGATTTTAATATGGGTTGAGAGTACTGATACTTAACTGTACTTCTATACAATAGAGTGCCCAGAATAATTGTTGAGATGGATTTATGATTGAGTTTAACTGGAGTCTGCAGGGGGGTTTTGGTTAATTTCTTTTTTTTTTTTTTTTTTGGGGGGGGGGGGTACTATAGTACAAAATACTCTTTGTACTATAGAAATTCCTTTTTTGGGGTCCCAGGGGTAACCAGGTAATAGCTATAAAATGAGAATTGAATTACAACATCAATTACAAGTACAAAAACAGCCAATGTTTTTAATACTATTGATTTTTGTTCATATTTTTTCAATGTTCAGGTTATGAATGTGATTTTATTCCGTCAAATACACGTTTCCAGTACAATGTATTGTCAATAAAATTCATATGACACTGACTATGCCATATTCAGATGAGTGTTTTTCATTATCCGACTGTAGTTTCACCCTCAGACCAGAGGGTGAACTGTTACTATATCACTTTAATACTACAGACCTGTTGCTGCAGAGCGGAGGACTTACCAAGAGTGGAACTTTTCATCTTAATTTTCGACTGCGCTTTGTTGTTCTGCAGAAGTCCTCCAATTAAACGTTCTGAAAGGTCCAGGATGATACTTCCAGTCTCTCCATCTCCAGCACTGCTAACTTTTGGTGGATCGCTACAAAGGGACAAAAGGACCTACACCTGCAACTTCCTGTGTACGTCAATATTTGTTATTATGTGAAGGTGTTTTAGTTACTAGATGTACAAATAGTTACAGAATAAACCCTACCATACATGCGGACAAACAGTTTGTAACAATCTGCAGGACAACACAAAAAAAACAACATTTCCAACATACAATGATTATATATTATTTTTCACAAAGCTATAGTGGAAGTATTTACACTGACCGATTCCTGTAAGGACTCGCCCTTAGTCTCCTTCAACTGTTTGTCTATCTTTGCAAAGAAAGCTTTCTCTTTAGTCTTTTCCTGCAAAATAAAATATCTGCGTTATAGTTCTAGTATACATTTTTTTATCATCAGCTTTACACAGCACGAATGTGTGTTTATTCGGACACTCAAACTCATCCAGCGAGCTAACCCTATGCACAGCGTAAAGGGGATTCAGCTGAGGCCATGGAGATGTGTTGGGGAAACCCAGGCTGACCTTTCACAGTAACGTGTGCTGCTGAGTCCGACCAGAACACAGTAGATTACAGCCGAGTGGAGGCAGAATTTGACGGGCGATAACAGAAGACCGACCAAAATAAAAAACAACGCATTATTTTAACTTGAATGTGTGAATATGTAAATTTGGGACCCTTTCACTTAAGGCTATATCCCTTATAATGCATCAATATCTTTAGAAACTGAGTTAAAGTTATAGGGCTATAATGACGTCATAATCATGGTATTTGCTTTGATGCAACCCAGAAAACTTTAGGCGGAGAAGTGTACATAGGAAGTGTACACTGTACACTGTACACTTCCTATGTACACTTCCTATGATGATTCACTGAGGAATGGTCCAAAGAAATTGGACAATGATCTCTGAGCTGCTCTCTGGCCAGCAGCTGTACAGTTCCAGTGTTACACTTCCATAATCTCTAAGTATACAAAAAACATACGGACCAAATGACGGACAAAACAACGTAGAGGACGGACTGAAACCTCAATGTATATCCATTGTAGCACAAAAAGTGATCCAAGTGAAAAATTAAATATTATGTGTTGTTGGTGTGCATAGCTACATTTAATCAATCTCAAAAAATTGTAATTAAAACTATTCCCAACAGCTACAATGTCAACTTTGTCAGTGATTACCTGAGAGTTTGCGTGCGCATTCAAGATATCCGGAATGCCTGTTTAAAGTAAGTAAATACAAAAGTAAGTACACACATTCTGTACTCTGAAAATAATAAATTATATCTTGCAGATGTAAAGAAATGTTTTACTTTGACAAACAGTCTCTACGGTCCATACGATTCCAGTTGAAGAATAAAATCTATCAGAACATGCACAGATAAAAGTCCCTGGTTTATTGACACAAAAAGACTGAAGGCCACATATATCTGGTGTTTCACTGCACTCGTCAATGTCTGAAAAGAACACAACATATGTAATCCATTATATCCACATTTTGGACATGTAATAAATGATTTGTCAAAGGAGATATTGACCTAAGCACGGGTCGGAGCGGCCTATCAGACCAGAGCTCATGCGATAGCCAGAGATACATGTGCAAAAGAAAGACCCATCAGTATTGGTGCAGTCTCTTTTGGATCCACAGATTGTAATGTTCTCCACACACTCGTTGATATCTATGAAAAAATAACAAACAATGTGAATGGATTTCCATCATGTATATTACCATCCAACTTAAAATAATATATATGTGATAAATAATAACAGACTAATAGGGAAACCTTGACTGCAACCGCTCATAAAATAGCAGTTGCATTTTTTTTTGTGATCAAACTTGGACCTATTCATCTTTTCCACTTTTACTGGACTTTTCGGACACAGCGCTTCCGTTGTTTTTACATTTCTGCGTTTAGAAGGAATTCCATTTATTTAAAAGTCTCGCCTCTAAAATATGATTTAAAGTAGGTTAATTTGTGTAAAATGTTCAATGGTCTGGTGCACCAAGTCAACACTGCACAGTTTCTCTCAGTGGCTTGAAAACAGCTTTGTGTCTGTGTAGAACTTATTTTCCGCTGAGAGCAGCAGCTCTACGCAAAATCGTTAGAGCGAAAGGAAGCACACACAAATAATGGTGACGCTTGTGGCAACTTCTTGAAGGTGAACAGCCTGCTACTAGACATATACAAAATCTAAATGAAAATAAAGTAAGCAATCCTGTATCATTTAAGTAATAAATAAATAAATATCAGATGATGAGGTGGAAAGTGAATCAAATGTCCTGATTTTGCAGATTTAGGAAGCAATCTTAACTCTTCAAAAGTACAATTGTGTCAGACGAGGGTCACTCATGTTTACTTTGATTTATTTTTAATATGTATTGATATTTACGGTTTAAAATGTGATACTGATAATGTGTTGTACTTTACCAATGCAGATGTTTGTCGGGCTGGGCTCGTTGGCGGGGTCAGTCTCTCTGTAGCCCCCCTCACATGCACAGGTGTACAGACCAATGGTGTTGTTGCAAGTAGCATTGGGACCACACACCGCCTCATATAAACACTCATCAATATCTGAAAAATGCAATGGGTTACAAATGACTAATGATCAATTTTGACAATTTCATAAACTATACAAACAAAAATTAGGAGCCGACCTTTGCAAGCTGGAGGGTCGGAGAAAAAGCCTGGATTGCACACGCATGTAAAACTCCCCTCAGTGTTGACACAGACGCCATTTTCATCACAAGTTGTTGCATTCAAGCACTCATCGATGTCTTTAAATAGAAAAAGAACATCCCCCTTCAGCTATGAATCTCAGCTATGAACTAACAAAGTACTGTTATGGAAAAATATTATTTGGACCTTATGTTTCTTGACATCATAGACTTTCCACCCCCAGCTCGAACCTAGACCATACTGTTGGCGTATTCGTGATTATCACATGTCTGCTGTGTCTCCTTTTGATCAAAGACCTATCTCTGTCTGCTTGGGGGACTTCCTGGGCACCCCAGGTGCAAGCCTAATTTTGGGCTTTCACACCAGGGCATTGTGTGTCTCTCTTGCACCAGACGGCCAGAAAGCAAATGTAATCAACAACTTTGTTCTTGCACGTGAGATGTATGTCATGTGACCTGTTTGACCTGTATTCTATAAAATGACTGTGAATCC